>JAQFZG010004851.1:0-11130 GCA_034695465.1 Entomobrya nicoleti
CCTAGTGACCTACATGCCAAATTTGAACGAAATCGGTCAACGCGTTCTTGAGATATCGTGTTCACAGACGGACAGACAGACGGACAGACGGACAAACACGCTAAAGTCAATACTCGCTGAGCTTCGCTTTTCAGCTTCGTAATAATGCCGCACAAGGAGTCATGTCATTGTTTGCATATTACCCATTTTTTTGATGTTGAATGATACTAAATATTAATTGAAAGTTTTTACTGGGAAACTGTGTTTAATCATTTTTTTTGAAGGATCGAAGATTACGTGAACCAACGTCAAATTTCACTTCATTTTCGAGGCACCTCACTCCGTCAAAACGATGTTTAACCAACGTAAGTTGACTGATATTTTCTGAAAACGACAGATAACCAAATTGACATTATATGAAACGACGACTGGCAATTTTATAAAAGTTAATGTGCAAACCCGATTTAAAATTCGGAGGTTAATTTTGAAAACTTGGACAAAATTAAAGCCGGAATCGGTTAAATATTGAACAAAATACGAAATACGTAAGGTTAGATAATACTCATAGTCAATATTTAAACTGCCTAAGCGAACACCAATTCTTATTACATTTCTACACAGAAAGTTAATATTCTATGTTGAAACATATTAGGAAGGCCAAGTAGCTAGTGCGTAATAAACATGAGATATAACTGTGCATTGTAATGCACGAAAGCATTATTGCATTTGGTTTCATGTCACAACCTTAAAAATTCTAAATTTGACCCATCTAAGTAGTGTTTTCCTTTTTTATTTTCCGCACGCAATAGTAAAACATCTAAAACTGGACTATTATAAATTTGGCAAATCGCCGTTTTGGCCAAGCGACGGTCAATCCCAAATAGATGTCTCTGTTTGGAAATTACCCAATCAGTTTAACATTTACAGAACACTTATCAAAAATTACTTCTAAGTAAGAACTAAATTGTGATGACGCTTATTTTCACTGTTTTCGGTGTGCATTAGGTTACATAATATATGGAGATATAAATTTTAACATGAATGACTTCGATTGTTTATAAATCAAACTAGCGCGTTAAAACGTTGTTGTTACTTGGTAGTGAGTTTCCTTGCGCTGGCATTGATTCACTTCGGCACGCTTTGACTCACTACGATAAAAAGTATGTTTTTGACAAATTACTCTCATTTCCTACTTTGAAAATGGTAAAACATGTTCCTGATAAGATTGTGAATTTTAACTGCATAATATAACCAAATTGCGTAAAGAATCAACATTGTAATGTCCTTCCCAAAAAACATGATGATTGCTGACCAGTGTTAATGCTTTTACAAGAGAGTTCCATTAAGTAACCAAAATTTTAGAAATTGAAAGTATATAAAGGTGTCAATGTCACCTGCCCAATTTTGTCTAGGAGCTGTTGTACACGAGCCAACATCTTTGTTGAATTGCCTTTTATTGATTAAAATCGAAAAACCTGAAACCCTTTACCGGAAAAATGAAGGAAAAGGGCTGCTTGATGCTATTCACCAGCCTTGCTCTGGTAAACAAAAATATGGTATTTATAAGAGTTTCGGTGTTTTTCTAAAATCTTATTACAACTGATTATACATATTATATTTACTCATGTATTTAGGTTTTTACTACTAGTAACACCCACGCCTCGATCTTGTCCAATTCTGACCTTGACTATTACCTTGACAATGAGTGTGACATGCCAGAATGCGAAGTTTTGCCACCAGCGCCACCAGAGGAAGAGCAGCCAAACTTGGAACTTTTTGACCTACTTTCCCGTGGCTCTGACTTCTTGGCCAATTATACTGACGTAAACGAAGCTATTGTTCTTTTAGGCAATACAGGTTCTGGAAAATCCACATTAGCTCAGATAATAGCTGGGAACTTGACCAAACTTCATTCGGTTCTCACATCTGGCTGCAATCTTGTTATTGTTGACGAAGATAACAAAATTGGCCTTCCATCCACAAAATCGAAAACTTTATTTCCAGAACTTTTTTTTCAACCTGGGTCACATCCCAACTCTTCCAGTCTTCCATTTTACGATTATCCAGGCTTCGACGATACTCGAGGAGACGTCGAGGATATTGCAGCCAATTTTTTTATGAACCAAGTAACTGCCAAAGTAATAAATATAAAAATGTTGTTCTTAGTAATCCATTCATCCGTCAAATTTGATGAGCGAAAGGATTTTGACCTGCTGGCCACCCACGCATCCACGTTTGTCAAAAATCTTGACAAATATTCCGACTCCTTTGCACTAATTGTAACCAAGGTGGCCAACTTTAACAGCGTGGGCCGATATGTGGAAGACCGTACCATAGTAGCAGGGATTGTTGAATTTCTGAACAAGTACATCGAAGACCTTCAATCAAAACTTGACACAATTACCGAAGACGATGAATTAACAAGAAAGAAAGTTCTGTTTGTTGAAACGCTTCTACAGCAAGACCCAGCTACAGGAAATTATTCTAAAATCTGGTTTGTAAGAAGCCCAATGGAATGCGGACCCCTCAGCGACCAAGAAATGATTCCCTATACAAAAAACAACATCACCATAATTATCAACTTGTTAAATTACACTGCAGTAAATACAACTGTCGACTTTGGATTTACTTTAAAATCAGAAACGAAACTAACCTTGGCAAACTATACCCGTTCTATTAACACCATTATATCATCAACTGTCCAAAATTTAACTGAAATCATGCAAAAGTCCTATTTTGTATTTGAAAACCTCGTGGACGTTAACAGTATTAATTTTTTTGACCAAAATGTAACCATGTACTCCAAAGGGTCAGCTATGCAATCAACACTGGAGTTAATTGAAACCACCGTTACTAATTCCATCGAACTCTCAAATTCAATGAAACTGTTATGGGAAAGCTTGGACTACAATCTACCTTCCGAATTTGCCAGCTTCATGAGATGGCAAGAAGAGTACCTCAATTTTTTTGACAAGGCCACAGAACAAAAGCAAGATCGCGACTTGGAGAAATGGATTGTGTCGCTTCAAACATTCGCTAGCAGCTTTTATAATCACCTGGACTGGTATGAGTTTTGCCAAATGTTGGATTCCACTGTAACCTCCTACGAATTTCAGTCGAAAAGTGATGAGCTTCCATCAAGGTCAACAAATATGACGTGGCTTGAATATATTGACCAATACGTAACTCCTGTCAGTAGACCAATTAAAGATGTAGCCGAAATAATTTCTTCAAAAAATGTCGATTTATTGAACTTTCTTATGGCATCTGCCTTTGATGAAACCCAAATTATTTGTGATCCAACTTTAAAATCCGCCGTCGTTTACGGACAATTTGTACAGCTAAAACTTCACGTAAACCCTGCCACATTGACTCAAAAGTGCGGAAGCATTTCCCAAATCCATGTGTATGCCGGTCACACAATATTTTTTGATGATGATCTAACGACTGAAGATTTGGACATGGTAGTAATAGCTCCAATCTGGGAAAATTCAAAGCAATCAATTACAACTATAAAATTAAGAGGAAGGGCATCTTCTTTCGCATACACATCTCCAGCTATCAGGGGAGTAGACTGTGGAGGTGGTGGCGTGAGGGGAACTGATGGAAATCCGGGACGATGTGGACAACCTGGTTCTCCCGGGGGAACTATGTTCGGAATTGTAGATCAGATCAAATTAAAGCAGACTAATGCCACAATTTCTGTGACAAGCGTAGGCGGAACGGGAGGTAAAGGACAAGAAGGTGGTAATGGTGGAAACTCTTGCATAGCACGAGACGCTAGATTGGATTCTGATCCACATGAATACTACGATGGTTTAGGTGTGTGTAGCTTATTTCCCATTATAAAGTTAAATCGTACTTGGCACTATGGTTTTTCGGGGGAAAATGGTGGTAAAGGAGGAAATGGTGGTATGGGTGGGCAGGGAGGACTCGCTGGTTCTGTTGATGTCTTCCGTTTCGAGGAACCACAAATTGTTGTGCCAGTACGGCAAAATGGGTCGATGGGGCAATCTGGTACTGGAGGACTTGGCGGAAATGGTGGCGAAACCGGAAGAGGCTATAGATGGGAGCCAGACTGTTTTGGGCTAGATGGCAGATATTATATAATTGAGGCATCCCCTTTACATGGACGTGTACCCGGAATAAAGGGAGTTAGTGGAGACATTGGAGCATCTACTCTCTGCAGCGAGGTTCCAAATTCCCCAAGACCCATGGTTGATCGTTGGATACCAATTTTAAAATATAAGATGTTATATTTTAACAACACAAATCCAACTACGTCTAGTTTTTTGAGAAGAATTAACGCAAACCGGACCATACAAGAACACCTTTCGTTACAAGCACTGGCAGAGGAATCACTCATGTTGGGAAGTCTAAACAGAAACAGTACTCCACAATTAAGGCTAGGTGAGACGTATACGTCACTCATGAAAAGACTAGTGGAATTCCACGAGACCAACTATAATAAACTCTCAAACCAACACAAAAAGGTTTTAGGTATGCTTTCGGCTTCTGCTAATAGCGTTTTGATAAGTCTTGACATTTATCAAAACCTCGACCTAAATGTCGACATATCCTATCACCTAGCAACTATCAAGATGCATGTCGAATCCTTAAGAACATCAACAGCCGTATTGGCTATTCAACAGATTAAGCAACATTTTCTACTAAATTTAAAACAAAAAGTTGGTCAAACTCTTGGTTTTCTTGAAGATGTTGTCACACCAGCAATTCATGAAGCGGCAAAAGATATCGAAATACAATTAGGCATACTGGAGGAACAGCTTTTCAGCATGATTATCGACACAAAACTTTCCTTAGAAGACTGCAAAGAAAAACTTCGTAAAGCTAATGAACAACAAGGAATCTTTAACTTTCTGAAAGTTTTTGATGCAATAACAAGCATTGGAACAGCCTTTATGCCAACCACTGAATTTAAAACATTTGATGTTATGGTGAAGCAGCTTCAAGGTCATTTCTCTGGTAATCCATGCGACCGGGAAAGACTAAAGCAGTTGGTTGAGGAAGCAGAAAAATTAGTAGCTTCTTTGGAAGACAAGAGGGTAATGTTTGAAAACCAATTCCAGCCTCTAATTAATTCTGTGGTTATCTATTTTAACAATGTAAGCCAATCCTTGAACACAGGCTCGGTTATATCATCTCCACAACTTGATATGAAAAAATGGGAAGTTTTCGATAGCCTGAAAGGTATAAACAAAGCAATAGAGATTTTTTTGGATAACACAATGAACATTCCCCATTTAAACAATGCCTTTGACCAGCTATATAACTCGATGATAATGACTACTGATCTTTACGAAATGATTGACCAATATCTGGAAACGCAAAACCTGGCTGGATACATGGAAACTGTTACTTCAGCAATTCTTGATCCCGTGCCAATTACCGATCCAGAGCTTGTCCACACTGTTGCCAATTTTGATCTGAAGCTGAGAGAAAATCTATTAGACTCTGAGGTGAACAAGGCCACACATGCTTTTAAGCAATGGGTCTTTCCATTTGCAAAATTTTACTTTGGAGGCCAAACCCTTCAAGATCACCGTCCAGATCATTCTGCCGAGTTAGGTGCGGACCACTTACGTAAAGTTGAAAACCTTAATGTTGAGCTGGAGAAGTACAAGACAATGTCAGTTGGAGGTCAGGATGACATAATCAAACTAACAAATTTCTCAAGTGGGCTAAAGGTAACTAAAATTAATAAACAGATTTTTGTTCATTTTTTACTTGAGTGCTGGTTCTAATATTTTATTAAAATGGTTTTTATAGACGAGTAAACCGTTCTTTACTTGGGAAAACGAAGGATGGCGAACTACCATTCAAGATTTGATGTCTGGGTCAACAGTTAATTTTTACGCTGACGTAAGACAACAAGGCTTGTTTGGATGGGAGGCTATCAAATGTAAACTGATTGAAATTAACTTCAAACTGAACGATGCCCCTGAAGGAATGCAAGACGAGCTTGATGACGTACTCGATTACTTTCGTGTATCCGTGACGCACAGTGGGTTGTCCTACTATCGATTTCAACAGGATTACTACATAATGACTGGGGCAAACCAGACTTTGATGTACAACTTTGAAAGGGACTCAAATGGTAATAGGTTGGGTACTAATCAAGTTTATGAGAAGTTTAAGAGTGGAGACTTTCTATTGAGTCCCTACACACTTTGGACAATAAAGCTTTTTATTGTGGAGCCAATTCTAAAAGGTAAACAGTTGAGGGGAGATGTGGATTTTGATAGTTTGAAAAAGTTTGTACCGTATATGGATGTTGAGCTGGTTGGCATGGGAATATATGTGAATGGTAAAGAGGCACTTGATGCGGTGGGTGGAGATTTACAACTAGACATGTATTATGAGAAAGATGGGAGGATGAGAATTGAATAATTTTATTTTAAACTTTATGCATTCCATGAACAAAACATTTCAATGATATTATAGTTTCAACTTATTATAATTTATGTACAATGTAAATAATTCAAATTAAATAATAGTTCAGCATATATTTAATCTTGTTTGGTAGCCTTCATTGTAAAAGTGCTTATCAATCGTAACTTATTCCATTTGAACATTTTACCTTAATCACATTTTTAGTAAAACACTTGAAATTTCAGTGTAGTGGGTCATTTGCTTGTGAGTACATTGAACCATAAATTATTTACACCTGGCTTACTGATAATTTAAACTAAGTATTCGGTAAATCATTTACCCGTATTGGCTAAAAACTCGACTGTACCTACAGGCAACTGAATTCATTTTTACTATTTTACACTGAAATTTGGGTAACCTAGAGCAGTCCTGATGCCATGGTTGAAACTAGGTATAGGCAATGTCGGAATAAAAAAGAGGTACAAAGCTTTATTGTCATTTTGTTTGAAACTTGACAATACGTACTGTTACATGCCCGGAATAATTAACCTAGATGGGATTCTTCACCATTATATACTAACATATACACACACAATGTACATTTACATATATCTATACATGTCATAGAATGGTAAGTAGCAAATTGAAGCATTGTGCTCTGGGAAAAAACATGTAGCATTTAACAAATTTCATAAATCATTTTAGCACAATTTCATGTAAAAAATGCTTTGATATTCTCATCCAAAGAAAAAAGTTATAGGTTGATCATTATTATTTGCTTGTCAGGAAGACAGTAACTGAAAAGAATAGCTGAAGGAAAGGAATACATTGTATGCAAGTTTATTCTCTTTACTTTTGCGGTACTTCTGTATAAATATTAATACACAAATTGATTAACTAATTATTTTTTATATGCATAATTTTATTAACTAGGCTATTGTGAATTGCAAATTTCTTTTAATTGTTATCACTCTTGATAAAGTGGACGGAAAGTCTTCGAAAGCTAGAGTTAAATAAAATTCAATCAAACCTCTTTAACCAAAAATGTCTTACTCACAAATTGATATGTCAATAACACTAACATAGTTTATTCAACTAATTGAATTCAATAAAATAAGAGCTTTGTATAAAAATCTCAAAAATATTTACATCAAAAATTCAAATTTTACATTAACTACCTATATATTTTTGATTTTTATAACATGATACCCTACCATATACAAGTAGGTTCTCTTAGCACATTCGTGCATATTTGTCCAAATCAGTACAAATTATATGCTTAGCTGAATAGATTTTCATTTAAACGAAACAAATTCAAATTAATCACAACCAAATATCTTGAATTACTTTTTAATAAATTTAATTCGACACGTGCATTATACGAAGATGTTTATCATAGCTCATTTTTAATAAAAACTCCGCCCCACATATTTGACAAATATGAAATCTTTCCCCAGTATGATAACCCATATGACGCAGTATGGTCTCCTCCGTAAAATACTTTTGTCCATCATCACAATACAAACAAGTTGAAATTCGGTCATGAGTTTTTTGATGATTTCTTAATTCTCTTAATGAATAGAATGGTTTTTCACAGGGCTCACATTCAAAACAATACTCGTTTTTCTGACCATGTATTCTTCTAACATGTTGTCCGAGTTGACTAGAATTGAAAAACTTTTTTTCACACTTTTCACATTTAAACACTCGTTCTCGTTTGCCATGATACTTTGAAAAGTGATGAAGTAGCTCTGCATTTGAACAAAATGTAGACAAACACACTTTACACTTAAACGGCTGCTCTTTGGTATGACGACGTCTGATATGAGTAAGCATATTCGAATTTTCAGCAAAACTTTCTCCACACAAACAACATGAATAGGGTTTTTCCTTTATATGCTGAAGGATGTGTCTTGACAAATGAGACAGTTTGTAAAATGATTTGTTACAAAATACACAAGAGTGCTTCAATTCCCGTTTTTTAACTCGATGACTACCAGCAATGTGACTATACAGACTATTTTTCCCACCAAATAATTTTAGACATAAGTTGCATTGGAACTTTGGGTGAGTTTCATGGGTTTCCTGGTGTTGGACTAGATCAGCAGGAAATCTTGCTTTGAACTTGCACTTATCACATGGGTAAGGTCTCTTGTCTGTGTGAACACGCTGATGACGTGTTAGATTAGCTTTTATATTAAATTTCTTTGGGCATTTGGCACAATGGAAATGTTTCTCGTCTGAATGTGTTCTTAAATGATTTTGTAGTGTTAACTTTAAGTCGAATCGTTTATCACAAATGGAGCAACCAAATCTTTTCTCAGCTTTTGGAACGTGTGTCAAAAGATGACGTTTGAGATCCATTTTTAAATTGTAGGTTTTAAGGCAAAATTTGCAGGGAAATGGACGCTCATTCAAATGACGTTTAATGTGGTGGTCTAAAGCAGTTTTCTGTGTATATGATTTATTATACAATGTGCAATTGTACCGGATCCCTTCATGGATATTTTTATAGTGTAGCACTAATCCTACCCGTGAACTAAATGTGAAACTGCAGGAACTACACTTGTACATTTTATAAATACAGTTGAGTAATAAATCTGAAGTGGCTTATAAATAGTTTCACGGATATGTGTCGTTATATTTTAGATTTTGCACTGGAAATAGTCTTATTATTATTTTATGTTATTATTACTGCAAATATTACTGCAATATTTATATAATTTCACAGATGTACTATAATTTGACAAAATATTATGTATAGAAGATAAAAGTTTATTGTCAGTACAATTTTTTATTATTTTCCTGATATACTAAAATGTGTAGATGTTTCAGTACGATTCCCAACCCGACAATGTTTTGGGTTTGGTGTTGTCAACAACAGAAGCAGATGTTTCCTTTAAATGAAACAACCCATATAACATTCTATTCTAGTATAAAAACCTTTTCTCTTCTCAGGGCTCAGGAATATGTGTGCTATCTGTACATTTTATTGTGTGCTTATGTCTCTAAGGGGAAAGGCAAAGGGGAATAGATTTGACCACAGTGCATGTACAGAGCACCCGTTCATGAGAAATAAACAAAGCTACTTTCTCCGTATACATCACCATGTTTCAGTAATAAACAGAACTGCTATTTAACGCAGGGATGCAATAAGTTCCAATAAATACATTACGTTTGATGAAATGGAGCATAGTGAACTCGCCAACATAATCGTTGCGTATTATAAAAAACTTAACTGTAGCCATTATGAATTAGTAAGGATTTTTTACTAAAATTTTGTTTTCAGTAGCATCTAGCCATAATATCCAAATCTTTGAAAATGGATATGGAAAATTATCTAAACTAGGAATGTGAAATATGGTGACAGCTTGAACGATTTTGGACACAATGACATTGTAAACCTACCATGGTAACAAATTGAATAAATCAAATGTGTTTACTATTATCCCAACGTCATAAATACTAGTTTTTAAACATAAAACCAGTAGAAGCATGGTCATATATATTGATTGATAGATCTAAGCAAGTTTTTCGTAAGATATCATTTAAGATATATTATTTATAAAAGATATTTTTACTTACTCTTATAATTCAATAGAAACAGTTCTTCCGTTTTTATAAATTCGATGAAAATACTTAATTCTGTGTAATCTTTATCAATATTTTCGACTTTACTAATACAGAAAAAGAAACAATGGAAAGTTTTTCTCTTGTTTGCTTGCCAATGTGACGACAACATGCCCCGTCATTGGCCCAAAATATATGCTTATTATTGCAAAATACACATGTAATGATGGAAATTAAATTGAATTTTTATGTGTACTGAAACCAGCTTTGTAAAAAAAAACTTTGAGTACATAATGAGCAATCAAACAAATAATGCCTTTTAGATCCATGCAATCTTGTAATATGGCAACGTAAGTCACTTTTAGTAAATCACTTTTGATAGACATGAGTTTTTGTTGTATAAGTTTGGTGACACTGTGTATGTTCACATTTCGTTCCGTATTAGTGACAAATCTCATTACAGATTTTGCATGCGCATTTTTATGTTGAATATTTTTAGGCTGGTAATATATTCCATCCAGTGAGCTTACTTACTTATATATTGCAGTTTTGTGAACTTTGTTTGTATTATATGTCTGGAAAGAACAAACCAATATAATTATATAGACCAATGCCACACATGATGTACCTTTTTTCATTTGCGCACCATATAACGCATCAATTTATCATGCTTGCTGGATATAAATGTTTTATTTTTTATCCCTACATAAAAGCAGCACAAATTGCATATCGGGAAAAATCACTCGAAAATTAAAGCAATTTTTTAAACAAGTTAGCATTAATAAGCATCAAATGATTTCGTAAAATAAAATGACGTATTCAGTAAACGTTACGGATTACAGGAGGATAAACTACATTATTTGCAAACTTTAATTAAATTAGAAATAAGCTAACAAGCAGTTTCTGTATTTTTAGATGATATGTTTGCCAGAGAAAGAATGTCGTGTCACGAATGTTTATTGTGGGACAAATTGCAAAAATTATTTATGCATTAAAGTTATGTAGGAAGTTAGTCCTCCTAAATTCACTACAAGATTGTGCTTTTTCATTCTGAAAATGACAACAGTGTTGATAACCAAAATTAAATCTCCTGCCAACATTTGAGTTTTCCTGTCCGAACCAATCTCTTTGGAAAATATTCTTGAACAAATTTAAACTAACTAGTTCGCCAGTTTGCAATGAAGAGTA
>JAQFZG010004852.1:0-11127 GCA_034695465.1 Entomobrya nicoleti
TCTTAAAAAAAAGTTTGTAGGCATGCATGCTAAAAAACCAGGCAAGGTTTTGCCATCATCGCTTTTCTTCTTTTCTTAAACCTGTTCCTACTCCTGCCTTTGTGCTTGCTTGCCAATAAAAAACCTAAAAAGCCTTGAAAGTGATGATGATGATGAGGATGAATATATGTCTGGTGAAATGAAAGGGTTACTACAGGAAGAAGGAATGCAATGTACATACATACCTATTATTATGCATGATATATGTATGGCTTGGCTCTGGCATGTACATGGAAATGGAAATCTCACTCAATTTCAAAGATGTAAACTGGCTTTGTATTTTACATCAAATTGAAGAAAAATGGCGTTGTTTTTTTGGCCTTCAAAGTCTTCTAAATACATACATTTGTTGTTGCTTGTAAAATACTAGCATTTTAAATTCTGCTGCGTAGTTAACGCTCTCCGTAGTTAGTTTGTCGGTCAGTAGACTTCTGATCAGGTCATTGACCCTAGCATCATGATATCGACTTGGAGCATTGCATAACATGCCGTTTTACCATTTCTCACCGACGAACAAACCGACGGTTCCCGTAAAAAATCGGTTTATACCGGTTTCCTTGCTCACATAAAATCAGTAGCAAAGAAAGCATACAACCATACACACTTGACGCACTCTTCCCAGCAGTCTTGGAAACTTTTACATTCCACGTACACATGTTTGGGTGGAAGTAGTGGAAAATATGAAGGATTTTGACAAAAGAATGAAAATTTCTTTGTAAACTGGATGATGGTAGCATGAGCATCTATTGAATCAGTTGTGTCCCTTTTTTGTCCGAAAGCTCCCAAAAAACGGTCAAAAAAGGTATGCGCATTGCACAATGGCTATACTAGCAGAAAGCCTTGATGAGAGCGTGTGCACATGTTCGTGTTTTATAAAAGGATTTTTTTCTGCAATTTTAGCATGACATCTTCAAAAGAGAAAAATGATGTGCATGTAAAATATAACCCTTTATTTCCTTCCATAAAAGGTAACAGATAGCTGCTGTTTCTCTGGGTGTACAAACGCATGCTGAGTACTCTGGCTCTCTGTATAATGAAACTAATTAGTGATTTTTATAGCTTATCCAATTTTTATGACAAAGTGGCAAAGCGGCTAATAATAAAAGTCATCGGCAAGTCAAGCCATATTTCATATCATCGGCTTGGCTGATAAATGCCGACATCATCACCGCTGACCAACCAAACTTGGTTTTGGATAATAAAACTGAACAAGAAAGAGTTATTGAGAATAGGCAAATGATTTTGCTAATTTGCATGCTACACTTGTCTATCGTTTTCATCCTTCTAATAAGGGAACAACACAGAAGACGGTATGATGACCCTGAAGAAAGTGATGACGGTAACGATTAGCATGGTTAGTCGGCATTTTTTATTGAATTCATTAAATCATTGTAAATTATTATTTAGCTTATTAGATTAACGAACTAACTTATTTAATTTGGTGTTTTTTACCCGATAACAGATTAGCAGTCAATCAACTCGATAAATTGAAGGTGGACAAACTTTGAAGAACATTCACTGGAGTCTTTCCCAACTGAAATTTCAAAGACTGTAATATGAACACATAATCAAGTTCATGAGAAAAACATTCCTAGAAAACTATCAAGATGGACAGCATCCGGATCATAAGTACTCACTTACGTATAGTAATAACTTGAATTTAATAAAACGTCTGAAATTCTCTAGGAAGTAGTGGAACCTCTCAGAAACACAAATTGAAATGAAATTGAGTTAAAAGTACAATTGTAATTCTGATATTTCTGATATGAGTAATAAAACCATTAACAATTTCCAACAGAATCTTCAAAAAACAGGATATTTCAAGTAATAACACCAATAATACCTATGTACAAATGCATAAACTATGAAAATGATTTTAAAAAAACCAAAAACATATATTTTTTTCAATTTTAAAGTTTTTTTTTTGTTTTATAATTTTATAGTTTTTTTTACATTTTAAAAGATATTTTTCACATTTTTTTTGTTTTTTTACATTCCACTCCGTCTGACGCTCAATTCGTCTCACAATTAAAAGATTAGATATTATGATGTAAGTAATATATTATTTTATAATAATTTTCATGACAATAACACTCACCAAATCAATTGCCATCCTTACACGTCAACTTCATACTAATACATTCAATTGTCGTTAAAGTAACAACTGCATCATTTTGCTAAGTTAACTACTACAAATTATTCAAAGTAGTTTACCGGGATCTATTACGTAAAATTAGGTTCACAGCGAACAATTCATCAAGTTTTTTAAAGAAATTAATATGATATATTATAAATTCAACGTGCAACAATTCTAAAAGCATCAAGTACATTACCTGATCAATTATCATCATGTAAGAAACAAACTATTACTATCAATAAAAGGTTACATAATATATACTTTTCACATTTCATTTCCAAAGAACAACAATCTCCATCACGATTCAATCCAACAGCTCCATCTCCTCACAAGAAATGAAGCAAATAAGACAACTTCGGATCCGCTGGACGCTTTAGTGCTGTCCCGACCTGTAGCGCTAATTTGTGCGAATTCTAAAAAGAGCATGAAAAATATTACATTAATAAATCGGTCATAGCAGATTTTATTTATTAAAAAAGATAATAAAAAACCCGCTGTAATGGCGATCATAACGACGTAGCTGAAACAATGCGATTTATAACAACACTAGAGATGATCATTGTTGCTGCTAATGAAAAGCGCTTTCGAATGATGTCACATGACCTGTGTGATATTGTAACCTTTGACCCCGATTTCTTACCACACAAGGTTACTGTGGCCCAAAGTGACACTTGATTCGTGATTTAGTCGACGAGAGCTATCGATTACGCTATTCAGACCAAATTGAAAATATTGGACTTTGACCTTACGGTTTGACACAGAGTGCTGAAAGTCAATTAAGTTCTTGCCCTTGGCCATTGTTACCTACATGCCAAATTATAGCGAATTTGGTCAATGGGTTCTTGAGTTATCATGGTGACAGACAGACAAGCTGAGCTTCGCTTTCAGCTACGTAATAAAACAACACACAACTACCCGAGTACTACTACATTTAACTATTAAAACTTACTTGGCACGGAGCAGGTACAGAGACCGTTCCACTCCAGTTAAAATACAAATGGCACATTTTATATGTGTACATTTGAAGACGATCCGGTGGTAATCCGTTTTCGTCCTTTAAGACGTTGTAATAAGTTGGAGAGACGCAACCTTGTCTTGCCGTTTGAGAAATTAGGAAAAAATCATACCTACAAACACAAAATAAGCATATATGTAATCTCATCATATATTTAAAGTTTAACTACAGAAAACAGTTACTGAAACGCAATAAATACCTTTCCGGCCTAGTTACATGGTCATCCACAATCAATCCTGGCATAGGATTGCGAAATCCATTGTGCACCTTCTGGAAAAAGCGTGTGTTGATCCGCTTGTTGACCACGATGTACGTCAATTTTGGCTTAACTTGCTGGTTCAGCTGCGTGCATAACGCTGTTATCCGTTCCAAGATTGCTTGGACTTCATGCTCAAAGACGTCGGATAATTGTCCTTCGCCGACACCATCACGGTAGAAGAATAGACGTTCTGGGAGACCACCATTCTTCTCCACATATGCCTTTAAACACTCTACAATGTAAAATACGGAAGACATATAACTGAGCATACTTTGTAAGTGGTTTGGAAGATAATTTTAAATTATTAGTGTTGAAAGACTTACGTTCAAACATGACCGAGACACACGTGGCTACTTCCTCACGTGCCGTGGGAGTCTGTCGCACGATCGAATAGTATCTCCCAAGAGTCGGGTTCATAGTGGCGCACATGGCACTGATGCTACTGCCTCCGCTAGGACCAGCATGATGGACGTCGTAGCCCGCAACCATAACACTCTGTAATTCGAATTAAAAAAAAAAAGAATTTTGAAACTGGCAATTAAGACATTAGCTTTAATGACACTTTACATACCTTCAATGGGTTCACTATCCCCCAAGGTTCGCCACCTTGCTTCGCGTTCATTTGAATTACCATTTTGGTACAAATGGACATTAGCCCTTTGGCCTGCAGGTTTTTGGACAAAAAGCACTGGGACGGAACTACGATATAATAACACACAGTTTAGTTTAAAAAATGTATTGTACACATAATATAATATTACGATTACTCTGGTCTCTACTTACTCCCAAATTCAACGCTGCATCTCTTCTTAACTGCAGCGTAGTTGTCCGCGTTGTTATTCGGCAAAACAACAAAGCACAAGTCCAGCTTCCCTTGACTCTTTGCCATTGCGTCGCCAATGATTTGAGGGAACTGGCGTACGTCACCAGCCTGGAACCTAATGTTAAATGCCACAATTGTCTTATTCACAATTCATTCTACTTAATACTAATTTAGTAAAGTACTCAGAAAAATTCTCAAGTTCAACTTACACTTGTGGCTCCGCAATCTGATACCCGAGAGGACCGCCAACTCTTCTCATAGTTCCAACTAAATTTGGCACGCCTTGCCTGTCGCGACCAGTTACCACCACTGCCCACGTATTAAGCCTTGCTGCTCCCAACATCTGGTGGCCTACAAGTTTCAATAATTAATATGCCACAATGATTTCAATACCTCACCATACCATTTAATTTACCCCATAATCACATTTAAACTACATACTTCGAAAGGCGTTGGTCCAATCAGCTTTATCGTCCGGAGTCACCCTCCGTTCGCCCCCCATGATGATCTCCTCAGGATTAAGAGTTCGCGCCTCAAACTCAATCGGGCTTGGGTTCAACCTTATTCCCCAGCTAGTTAATGTTGTATGGATCTGCAGCAAAAAAAATATTAATGTTGATAATACCCTAGTCATGCTTAGTAGACGTAATCTGTACACTCACGTCAGTATTGGCTCTCAACGCCCTAACAAAGTTTTCCATCTGATCTACCCTCTCGGCTGGCGGCTGGTGGAGACAAACTGCAAGATCTTTCATCAATCTAAAGTTGGACCTGAGTTCTTCATTCAGCCCACAAGGATAGCACAGCTCAGGGACCAAATAAATGTCCCCTGTCTGTCCCCTACGCACATCTCTCAGTTTAGGCTCGCTGACCAACATGGGCTGCGGTGGCGCCCGAATCACAACATTATATTTCTCCTTATAGTAATCAAGGTATGACTTTTGAACTGGACCTGCGTCTGACTTGGTTTCAAATGTGCTCAAACAATTGGCCTGAAAGTCGATACGTGATATTTTGTAAGCACGGGTCCCCTTCATGTCGTTGCCGTATCGCGTGATGACAGTCATGCCGACTAAAGCTTTCACGCAGGCCGCTTGATAGTCATTTGGATGTTCATTTCGAATATTCTGCATCATTGATAGAATATCGGTTGTCTGCAATACCTTCCACACGCCTTCAACATTCATCAGAAGAGAATTTTCCATCTGCCGGATACTATTTTGAAAACCCGGCCATAACTCCAATCTCCAATTAGGAAATTGCTGTCGTTGTTCTGGGTTGAAGAAGTGGCGCCCCAGAAGTTTGAACTTCATCTTGTACTGCATTGTTCGCACTATAGTGTTGTAGAACTGAAATACGGTGACTTCTGATGGATCAACATCACGTACAAACTCCAAAGTGACTTGGTAGGCCTGATCTGGATTAAACCGAGTAGTCGTCATGAACGTGAGTACATCCTCAGGAACTGCTCTAGTCACAAAAAGTTGGAGACCGGTAAGCAAATATGATCCAAGTCGTGCTTTTTGTGAAGCCATCACAGCTCTGACAATCTTTTGGTTGTCTTCTTGCGGTTCGACTTTAACGGCGTACACCTTCATTTGAAATCCCGGGCGCATCAGGAAGCCATAATAGTTGGCAATAATTCTTGGTTTCGGCTGAGAGCGATGCTGAGATGTTCCCTTCTTGTCAAACTCCGCACTTGGGCGGGATTTAACGTAATCCAGGAATCTCTCCCTGTCTCTGTCCGAATTGTCGACTGGGCGAGGCGTCATCCCTCTGGGTGTTCCTCCTCGACCATTCCCATTGGGGCTCCCGTTGCTACTGCCGTTACCATTGCCTCCATTTTGTGGACTTCCACCGCTGCCACTGCCGCCAGAGGAACCTCCACCCTCTTCTCCAAACACCCTTGGCTCCAAACCCTCTCCAAAGACCTGAGGCTGCTCAAGCCGTCTTTCCTGAGCTTCGGCTTGGCCTTCAATCGATCTCGCTCGCCCCCTAGCCCGACCCCTTGGGGCTTGCTGTTGCGGATTTTGAGGATCCATATTCCCTACAATATAAACGAATGTAATTGAATAAATAAATGCTTGAAACTATCAGTAAAACACCGTTATCGTTCTTTCCAATCCCAATATAATTACAATATAACTTACGTAATTTTCTACTTCACCTTCTTCACTACGTAATCCCCTGCTCAGCTTTACCAACTGTGTCCTCCTCCTGAAAATACAAAATAAAAAATACAAATTAAAGATTGAATCATAACACTACCAGTCTCTTAAATTCTAACCCTCATTACCCTGCAATTTGTCTCAATTAACTGATTGTCTCTATATTTTAAACAATAATTGAAGAATAAATTTATTAACTTACTAAATAACCCCACAAAACGTAATTAAAGTTAAAATCTCGTCAGTCCAGAAATAATTTACGTTAGCACTTCGTCTTCTCCAGCTTCGTTCCTCAACTAAACTGAATCCATGCCAGTCTGAAACTAAAATGGTCTCCTCAAGTCAAGTCGTTCTCTCTTCTCCTTCCACCTTCACTTCGCCGAATGCCAAGTAAAGAGTAAAAAGCACGCAATGCACTGCACAACCCTCTGCTTCTGCTTTTCTACAAGCACCCAAAATGTACGCAAGCACTCACACAAGTCACACAACACAAAGAACCACCGCTTTACCACAATGAGCGAACTGGCGGCCCGAGAGATGAGAGAAAGGATTCACACTCAAGACAAAGAAAATTCGTGTAAAATGGTGAGAAGACGAGTTCGAACTCGAAGCAACTACGCATTAAAAAGCAAGCCTATTAGCATTTGCGCCGCCAGCCTTTTAAGAGAGTGGGTGGTGGGCTAGTTTTCCCACCATACTCCATCTACTTGTGTATATTCCCCGCTATGCTGAGTTGATCAGTGTCCTTTTTTAAAACTTGAGTGAGTGATTAGTGCGAGTGTAGTTTAGTAAATGTACAATCAAGTTTCAATTAATTAATTAATTTCCTTTTTAATGAGATGTCATACATCTGATTAGGTTCTGTAGTTTTTGTCTAACGAGGGGCTTTTACCTGGCAATGTCATTTTTCCATTTACTTACATGTTAATTGCACAAAAAAAGGACGAGAAGAGAAGGGCTATTTTTCAAGACGACTGGAACTTTCGTCGCGTCATGTTGACTGTAATCTGTAGTACATTTCTCTCTCGCATAAAAAAAAGTACATAGAGACGCGACAAGTGCAACGCTCTTGCATCCAGTCGTAGTGCAGCATAGCAGTTTGCATAGGAGACTCTCCAATGACTTTGCTTTTTGATTGATATGATGGCCGTGTGCAAAGTGCAAACCATGTATTTAAGATATACACTATTTGAAAGAAATGGAAAAATCAGACAAAGTTATCATTCCATTTTGATCCCTGTGCGCATCCACCTATTTATACATACCGATTTAATCCGTTGTTGCTTTTTCTCCTCTTTTTCATCTTTTTATGTATATCTTATTTGCATGCATGCAAGCAGATAACATGAAACAACCACTACCACACCACCTTCAATCGACTACAAATTGACAAAACAGCTTTGTTACACTTTTGTAGTTGAGTTGTGGTGTGCTTAGTGTGATCGCCATCGCCATACACATACACTTTATATCTTTAGCTTCATCTCATGATCTTCTTCTTTAGCATTGTAATTGATTTAATGATGTTTAATATTTTGTTATTTTGACGGATGCGATATGCGACGGATTTATGCATATAATGGGAATACTTTTAAATGCTAGTTTACCATATCATTGATATCAAGTAAAACGATAAACAAACAAATTCAATGAAAAAAACTCTTGTTAGAAAAAGGGCGTATTTTAATGACATGCTTATCATTATCATCAAAAATATCATATCACATTTCCGCACATTGAAGGGATGTGGATGTGTATGCAAATAACTGAATTGTAACGGAGTCTTTCACCTTTTTTGTTTTTAGAATAAAACCAATTTAAAAGTTTTGGAATTTAATGGACAGTATAATTTCAACAAGATCAATGTAACTGCACAATATGAAGTTAAAACAGTCAACGCGACAAACTTCTTAATAATTCAATACAATAGAAATTCAATACGATAAAAACAGATTATCTAATTCCGCTCCGTCTTCTCAGCATCCATTCAATCATGTTCAATTCAATGGTATTTCATAGTAGTAACCAGCTTCTTCATCTTTTTTGTCAGCAGAGTCAGCAACTTGAACAGGAGATGATGATACCTGCATCTTTTTGGAACGGTGATTTTCAATGCATTTCATAGTTCCGAGAAAGCAAGCCAGTAGAACTAACAGCACGGCTGATACATGACCCACGCAAATCAAAACCTTTATCTTGAATGGAAGAGGGGTGCAGTCCGCCGCAGAATCACGACCCCTAAAAATCCACAACAGTCCCAGTAACAAAATAGTTTTCATTAAAAGTTATTGCACCAAAATTACCTTAAAGGTTTCATAAAATTTCATATATTTTTTTTACTAAAGAAGTCTTTAAAAACTTACCCCAACCAGTTTGCAAACGCTTCAATAGCTTTGTCTACACAGTCACAAGTTGCCCCACCTGCATCTACATCGATAGGGTCCACACAGTCCACGGTTGTACAGAGAAGTAGGAGAGTGACCATTGTTGTGGTCCATCTAAAAGTTCCCAAGAAGAAGCCCTTTCTTGCCATTTTGGAACAATTACAGCCAAACTGCAAACTGTTTCCCCGTCTAGTCAGCGCTACCAAAGTGAGTCTTGAATATGCCCGGGTTCTCGAGTTAGCTTTAGATCCCCTGAAAAAAATACAAGTAAAAGATTGTCAAAATACGCCGTTTTAAATGAATGCTTAATAGTGACATTAGAACTTTTACTAATTATGTATTACTTGTTTAAGTTGCCTTTGAAATAGTTTTAAATGACAGTGACGAGAATACTCAACAGCGTCTCTGCTCTGTTAGTCGGATGTTAACCCGGATGTGATGGAACTGGCAGGCTGGTAGATAGAAGCTCTCTCAATGGTGCTAAATAATTTTAAAAAAACTATAAAACATTAATTTAAAGCAGAGAATAAGTAGATAAAAACTGAGAAAAAAGTAATATTATTTGCTTACCTTGTGTATTCGTCTTCAAAAAAGTGAGTAGCCAAATTGAGAAGTAGCGAAACAGCAAGACTAATATGGTTTTGGATGAAGACTATGTAGTACTTTTGCTGTTTGTTTGAATCGAGAACAAAATTCAACGATGATGATGTCAATCCGAAGCGGAAACAAATAATGACTTGATTGGTTCGGGATACTTCTATTTATACTTGATGTAAGAACAAAGAAAAATATGTCAACATAATAACACAAAGAAAGTACAAAGGTTAATAAGTGATCAAAGAAATCTTCAAAAAACTGATTAGTATTTAATTTTTAATTAATTTCGGAGAAATGATTAAAGCGGAAGTAGCTTGAGGTGAGTATTTTGATTTTATGCAGGATAAATTTTAGTACGTCTCTTTTAATTATATGAACAAAGGAAAATTATGAAGTTGATTCATTATCATGATTTGTTTATTTATTCTTCAAGCTTATTAATTTTATTTTAATCAACTTTATTATAATCAATGGTCACTTATTTACTTAGCTAAATAGGTAAAGTAAAGTATATCTCAGTCAACAAATTGTCCAGAGATACTAATTAATAAATTATCAATGCTTAAAATTAATTGCTTTCCAATTTCAAAGTTTCAAGTAAAGATAATCATTCGGTAAAATAATAAAAATTTGTATAATAACTAATAATTTTAAACAATTTGAGCACAAATTCAACGATTAATCATTTTATTTAATGCTTAATATTGAAGCGGGCAACTTTATTTTTGGAACAGGAAAATATTTCAGCAACATTAAATTATGTTGAAACAAACTAAAATAAAAGAGAAAACTAAAATAAACTTTTTCAATGTAGTCTTGATAAATAAATAGTTAGTTAATTAGCTGAATATTTCCAAGAGTGTTGACCTTTGCTGTTATATTATGTTCAAGATTATTTCATTCAAATTAACTGTTATTTTAATCTAAAATTAATTATTTTAAACGGAATAGATTATCCATGTCCAGTAAAACATATATAGTACTATACTTTTCTATAAAAACTAGTTGATTATTAGATTTAAAAGTAGTTCAAACTATTTTGAATTAATCATACTTTTAACTTGTCTTGATTACGGAATCGTGCAACTGAAGCAAAAAATCTTTCAAGTGAATAAATCAATTTCTTTTCTTTTAAGTTGCTCAGAAAAACCAACAAATCAGATTTGCATACGCTTTATCTTTTCTTGAACTTTGACCTTTCAAGTATCGTATATAATCCTAATCTAATATTCAGTAAACAATTACTACTTACTGGGAAAAAACATATCTTGTTGTACCTAAACCAATTCCTATATCAACCAATAAAACTATTTCAATTCCTCTCCAAACCATAAAAATGAAAGTGGGGTATCCTGCCCTGAACCTCCTCAATTGTTCATCATCCAAGCGTGCACTGTCTCGTGGCAACAAAAGTCGAATTGCTCCCAATTCTTCATAATAAAATCTCTATTCCAGTGCCGGAGATTTTTGTTGCAAAACTTGCACGTCCGCTTGGCCTCAGGTTCAACCGGCCTGGGTGGATCACATTGGTTAGAAGATGAAGGTTCCTCCTCTACCTGCTGAGTCTCCGGTAAGGTCCTTTGCCTTCAAGAACGAGAAAACGATACAAAATTCAATGGCTCAAATTCAAACGAGAAGAATGTAAAATTCTGATATGTAACTACCGATTGCGGCGAAAGATGTGATGTATATGAGCGTATATGTA
>JAQFZG010004853.1:0-11127 GCA_034695465.1 Entomobrya nicoleti
TGGGGTCATTTACGGTCATGTGTGGGGTCATTTACGGTCATGTGTGGGGTCATTTACGGTCATGTGTGGGGTCTTTTGAACATTAGTGGTCGATTGCGTAATGTTTGGGGTCATTTGGGTCAAGTTACGACATGTTTACGGGCAAGTGTATCGATTGGTACAATAAAAAATTACCCCTTTAAAAAGCATGGGATCGTTAATCGGCCGTTACTCTGGTAAACCTCCGCCGATTTTGCTGGTTAACGAACTTGACCGAGCTATGGTCAATAGTAATCGATTGGTGGAAATAGAATTAAAAAATTCCTGTAAATAAAAAAGCTAGAGAGTATTCGGACGGACGGACGTACAAACAGACATACAGAACCAACGAACACTATACGTACATTGCATTTTCAATAGGATTCCAAAAATCCTAATAACTCATGTTACACTTTTGTGATTTAAAACACCTTTTTGTCACACAAGGTAGACAAAACGATGTATTTTTTCTATTTTCGCTTACAAAATAAATAAATATTTCCTTATGTGTGCATGCATACTGACTGGAGCTATCACCGGGTATTTAAAGACGCATTCAAATATCCCTATTACCTATAAAATCGACAAATTGACTGCCTCATTTGGGTTTCGTGTTTTTACGAGTAAAATCCTTAAATATATCCACAAATTTCTATTTAACAAGTAGTCATAATCATATAAATAAATAGTGTTAAATAGCATTAAATACACTAAGGACTCGATAAGTAGATCTAAAAAATTCAACTTGTTGTCTAGAATTTTGTCCAGAAAATGTGGGACTCGAGCAAGCAAAAATACCTAAAATATAGATATAGATATAAAAAAGTATCAAAAGACTTTCCATGTTTATTTTTGCTCATTGCCTTTTTTTGCCGGGTTTGGTGCTTTCCCAAAAAACATATGCAGTTGGAACAGTTTAATGTTAACATACTTTACTTGTTAAGTTGTAATAGGTTGCTGTATTTTTTTAACGGCTAGTCAGCACTAGTGGTGAGGTGACAAACATTCGATGAAACATTATTTTAATCAGATACTTGGATACTATAGGGCAGCCATAAAGTAATATCTAATCAGTTTAAAGTAGAATTAGTTATTCAGGTAATATAGGCCGCGCGTGGCACCACTTTGCCACGCGCCGCTCCGACAAATTGCTGTAATTTTCCTAAGCTTTAGAAAAGCGTCCAATTGTATTTATACAACAAGCTTGACCCGTTCAGGTACTTTAAAATTTGTGCTTAATTTTTTCTTTCGTAACTTTTAAAGATATAGGCTAAGACTGTATTTGAATATAACCGGACATACTCGCAAATATATTGCACAAATAGTTTACAAAATTATTACTTTGATACATTATTATACCGGGCAGTTTAAATAAGCTATGCTACCAAAAGCATAGCCAGATTTCCAGAAGACAAATGGAAGGAATTCCATAATTTGTGGAACAGTATAATTTAATTTTAGCAAAGTTTGTGTTAGTTTTGAAGAGCTTTTTAAATATCAAAAATAATTAAAAATAAATGAAAAAAATATAAAATTACTACAGTCGAACTACCCTGAAACTTTAATGGCTTCAGATAACATAAAATTCCTTAAAGTGTTTGAGAATTTAATGGCTTTAGTTATGTATTTAAACATTTGTATACAAGTTTATTCAGTTTATGCATGAAAGGAAGGATGCCAATCTACATTTAAAAACGGCCCAGAGATTAGTTACGTTGGCTACATTATATGATTTTTACACGTGGAATATTTTGTAAACTTTACTGCATGTAATTAAAATCAATACAAATAAAAATTGGGTCAAAGTTGTATAAACCCTTTTTAATTAAAATTATTATATACAATTTAATAATGAGAAAGCTTTTGGAGTTTTTTTTTTCTGCCTCGTGGAATGTAGGTATACTTATGACGCCTTACTTTCCCAACAGATTGTTATGAGTGGCAACCAAGAAAGTTGTTTTTACAGAATAAGGTTATTATTAATTTGACAGTTCCCAAACTCACTACCATTCTCCGTTCTCATGTTCGTTCATCGCCTTTGACTTTTTGTTAATGTACTAAATGTCTGGTATTGAGTATATTCAACAATAATTTGTGCTTGCGTAGAAATAAGGATGCTTTAAAAACGAAAATATTCATATTTTTAAAAGCCAAAAAACAAGCATAGAACATTCACAAGCAAATGCAAACTTAGCTTTTAGAATACTTAAATTACACTTCAAAATTAAATTAATTCCTCGCTAATTATAACATTATTGTTACCTAAGTACATACTTCAAAACTATTCGAAATGCTTCAGTGACGTTTATTGTATGAGCTACATTTGGCTGGTAAGCCCACGGCTTTTTGTTCACTTGAAATTTGTGCTTTGCTAGTTAGCATTGACAATTGGTTTTCGACGATTTCGATATGGTTATCCAGACGCTTGAGACTGTTCGTCAGATTTGTACAATGTGAAGCTTCAAGTTCTAAGTGATATACCACGAATCGATCACAAACTAAATAAGCCAATTAATTAAATGATTTAAGTAAACTAGAGTCAACATAATTATTTTGCTTGCTGATAGCTTTTAAATAATCAAAAATTCGTTGGCAATTTGGAGTTGCTTTAGGTATACTAGCAACAACATTTTATAAATATAAAGACCCTATCCACACTACCATTTTAGAAAGTGTACTATTTTAAAGCAAGATCAACGCCAAACGAAGCGCTTTAAAATGATTGTATTAAAATGTATTATATTCATGCTAATCTGTAAAAAGTTTACCCAAGCCTACCCAGAACTCAAAGTTTCTTCTGAAACTGTAAGTGAAAATGAGCTAAATTATTTAGACACGTTTAGTCGTTGTATGTTGTACTTAATTAATTTCCAAAGCTATGACATAAATCTATCCATTCTTTCTCAACCAGTTGCACTGTTAAAGTACTACTCTTTGGTTAACAGCATACAAGTTTTTCCTGTAAATATGTTCACTAGAAATGAAGCAAAGATAACCAAGCCACACACGAATTATTATGATCGTCTCCTTCTCAAAGATGGATTTACAAATTCTATGAAAAGTCTACAATGCGAGGTTATTATTTACTTGCATCCACCAAACGAAGAAAATTCGCCTAACTTGTATTTCGAAGTATACTGGGGAAAACATCACGTTCTCAAAGATCCATTCATGTTGGCGTTTGAGCGTAGTCTGTGGAAAAGAATAATACTAAGCACAACGCCAAAGCTTTCCCTTCTGATTTGCAAATCAGGTCGAGAAGATACGTGCACAAATAAGTATCACAAAAATAAGTGGATCGCGTCTGTATTTGGTGGTAACAATGAGATCCGGTTTGAACACCTAATTCAAGTCTGGAAAATAACACCCATTGGCTATATCTTAAGTATGTTGTGTGCGTATTGTTATCCTTGTAAGCCCCTTGAATTATTGGAAATAAGATCTAATATTGCTGGTTGGAAGGCGAAGCTTTCGAACAGGAAAATTCTTGCCAAAAAATCTATTCCACATGCAGTCAAAGTGGTCCTTTATTGGCCTAGCTTAAACTTTTATGGAAATTTCGACCAAAAAGAAGGAACAACTAGAGAGATCACATTAAAGCGTCTGGGACAGTTCAACTTAAAAAAATACTCTACATCTGTACCTTATTTATTTGACGTTCATGTTACTGACCTATTCTTCCCAGAAAACTATACATTGCAATATAACACTGTCTACGAAAAAGATCGTTACAAGTGGAAAAAGATTTCAGTAAAAGGTTGCTCCAAACCCATCAATTATCCCCCTAAGTTACGCCCATTTATTGAAAGAAATACAAAAGAACACTTGGCGTTCTTTCATGAAACTGGTTTAGTGCTCCAGAAGAGGCAATCCCGATTTGTTAGTTGTCACAAGGAAGCTTCACACTGGATTACTCAACTTCATCATTTGATATATGCATTTGACACTTCAACATGGCTCATAATTATTTTGATGTTATTAGTGGTGGCTCGAATAAGAAGTTGCTCAATGTTTGCTAGTGAGAGGAAATGCAAAACCGAATTCTGGGATTCGTGTTTTTCTTGCATTGCATCATTAATGGACCAATCATGCAATATATTTCAACAGTCAGGACAAGGCCGAATTTTAGTTTTCTGGTTGCCTATAATATTTCTGATTTTGAGCAATGAGTATAAGGGCGAAAATATTACCAACCTAACAGTTGAGCCTAGCTTGCTTCCATTTGATTCTTTTGATGGTTTGGTTGAAAATTATTTTGATGTACGGTCACGAAGGGTGGAAATGTCTGACATGGCATATTTGTATCTGAAACAGAAGGTTAATGGGATTACAGAATATTTTCATCAAAATGGACACGAAGCATTTCCTATTGTATCAGAATTATGGTTCCAAATGTCGCTAAGATTTCCTTATCGCGAAAGAAATCGACTTAATACCATGAAAAATAAAATGTCTCGCAGACTTTGGTTTTATTTTACACATTCCAAAATTTTAGACGAATGGAAAAACTTGGGGGGCATTCGTGGTACTTATGAAACTGTTAATCAGGTTATAAGTATGCACATGGGCAAGTGCATTAAAACAGCTATGATTTTAGATGAATACATGGCGCTGCAATTGTTTACAGCTTTACAAAAACAGAAAAAACCTACCTTTTATGGTGAAGATGTAATCATAGAAAACCTACAAGGTTATACGTACAAAGGACATTTTACTCCTCAAGTTTTGCAACGACTTAGATTTGCTTTTCAAAGTGGAATAGTTGATTGGTGGCAAAAGTACTTCAAATGGTATTTGGTACTGAAAGTTGAAATTGACGATGGATCTATTGCTAATCTGTATAACAGAACGACATACGTGAAAACTGAGAAAACTAATTCAGGAGTATATGTGTTGGCCATGATACCAGCTATCGGCATAATAACAGCCTTCACTGTTTTTATAGCCTACGATTGTCACGGAGTGGAATCCATTTTTCACTGCTTTTACACTGCGGTCAAAACTTTTAAAATTCCATTGAAGCTTAGACACAATAACGAATTAAGTGCAAATGAAGATGAAGAAATTGAGTGTTGCCTTTGTTCCAAAAAAGTTGCTAAAACTAACGGTAGTATCAATTTACATATGGTAGACTTTCATGCTCAACATTTTTTCCTGGAAATGTTGGTTGCTGATGAAAAGTTAAACGAGTTCAATGATTTGACTACTTTCCTTCTGAATTCGGAACTGGGGTCAAACGAGACTGATGACTGCACGAATGTGGGACAAAGCCTATCTTGTCCATATGGTTGTGCTAATGTCAAATTAGATAATCAATCAAATGTAAAACTACATCTGGTCGAATGTCACCATGATATTATGTTGGAAAAACTTCAAAATCTTTTGGACATAAATCGGCGATAATTTTTCTAAGCTTGGTGAAAGTTAAAAAAATTATTTTAACAAGTAATTTTACGATGAAATGGAATACTTAGGTTGATCCCATATTAACATATTTATATGACATCACATGTTTATAAGTTCATGTCAATTTAGTTCTTAGAACACCAATGATTAATTTTAAAATAAATATGTCTTGATTTATTTATTTAATTAATAAAATAAGATAGAATATGTTAGAATAGAATATAGCTGGAATATACAAACATGAAAATAGTCCATTTCATTCACATTGTAAATTTAAATATTAAAGACAAACACAAAATCAAATACTAAGATGAAGCAGTTTACCAATAAAAGAATTCACTTAATTATATATTGCTACTTGATAGCCCAAAAAATATGCTAAGACTTACTTTTGTTTAACGTAATAACAAATCGATTAACATTCACATGTTGTCATAAGTATTCATGTTAAAATGGAAAGCCTTATCTGTAAAGTACAGTTATCGGTTGTATCATAAATATGTCAAAAACGAGAAGTTAAGTATTAGTAACGAACTAGAAGAAAAATACAATTTAGAATTTTGTTCATGCTTAATATTATTCCCCCATAAGCTCAAATTACTTTTAGTATAAACGAATTACAATAATATTACACAAACATACCAGCTTAATAAAAGTAAATTGTTGGCTAAACTTTACACCTCACTTTATTTCACTGAACGAGAAGCGAATATCTAAAATGCCCATTAAAAATGTACACAATCAACATGCTTGGTTTCGCTATCTGAGAATATATAGGAAAGCCAAATCTCGCTGCACATGGACTGCACTGCAATGTTTGTACGGGAGAGATGGCATGAGAAATTTGCAGGTTCATCCGAGCTTTTCCCCCAGCAGCCCTGCGACCACCTCTACTCTTTCTCGAGGCCTTGTTTCCAAAGTCTGGATGAACCTGCAAGTTTCCCACGCCTTCTGTCCTGTGTTGAGTTCTGTGTGCAGTGAGCGCATACTGCTCCGCTTTATCTCTTCCTCATTGGCCTGAGGCAAGCTGAATAGCAGTGCCTTCCTGCCCTGTGTTCGTTCACTTTGCAGTGCAGTGACGTGCACTGGGCTATTGCTGTGCTATTCTCATCATAATACCTTCGATGTTATAGCCTAAGTGTGATGGCAAAAGGTAAAATTTAAGTGAATTCTTAATTGAATGAAAGGTGCTAGTTTGTATTTGCATTAGAATGAAGTGGTGGTGTCTTGTTTTGGCTATTTGGTTTTGTGCTAAATGAGTTTCAAAATTATCTCTGCAAACTAGATAGTTAATTTAACTAGAATGCTAGCAATTTAATTTTGCAAAAGTGGACCAGGTTTTAATACAACAAATATTTTCCTTCCCTTCCAAAACAATAATTGACTATCGAGTCCCCATCTAAACCAATAATTAAATATTAAATTCCTTTCCAAACCAATAATTAAATATTAAATTGTCTTCGAAACCAATAATTAAGTTACGCCATAGCGATGTGACTGGATTAATCAAAAAATATAAATGAATGTTTCCGAGTGAAATTAAAAAACACTCGAATCGTAACATTCAACTTAGGTCTATAAATCAGTCGTAACCCACATAATATTCGCTAGAGCATCGAATATGTCCGTCTAGAACAATATTTCGTCATCATAACGACTTTATTTTGGCAATACTGGCTCTAGATTTTAAAGTGAACAAGAATCTTAATTAAATAACATTTATAGTACACTCAATAATATAGGAGTGCGTACCTTGAGAGAATTTGTGACTCAACGTGCATTTAATACCGAAAATAACTTTTCTCATTTTATGAAAACATTTCGTTCTGCTTACATCAATTTTGGTTAAACTATTGCATCAATATTGGAAATCACAAAGCAAACTACTCATATCAAATTTTAATACTTAGACGATATATTTTCAAATATAAAATCAAACTTAAAAAAGTAATTCTGGTAAAAATACATTTTTTCACCAAAATATGTAAATATATAAAGTTTATTAAATTTAAATACAATATGATAAATACTTATACCACCATTACACTTGTTTCAATACAACTTCAACATTCTAAAGTCACGAATTTTTGTAGAAGGTATTTGGACGCCGACTTAAAGAAACATGTTCAAACATTTAAAAAAAATCTAAGTTGAATCCCACGACTTAGAAAGCTGATCGAGGACTTTCCAATTCAATCCGAATACATTATGGAATATTTGCATCTTTGCTGCATTGCAGCTTATTTTATATTTTTTCCAAATATGGAAAATATAATACGCTAGTTCACAGGACCTCCAAATTAAAGAATGTAGTACATATTTCATATTTAAGCGCCTTAAGTTCAGTGCCACAATGTAAGAAACATCTGGTAGTAGTCTATATTTCCCACGTGATCATTAAAAAACCTGAACACGCATAGGTTATTCAATCATAATTAAGTCATCAGTTTAATTAAAATTGTGAATGACAAATTGTGTACTTGGCGATGATGTTGTCAGTGCGCTTTTTTCAGCCTTGTTTTGGAAATACGCATTCTCGATGTGTTTTCCGAATAATTATACCATTCTACTGAACTCGATTTTTAAAGATAATTAACCTAAGCTTAGACATTTAATCTAAAGTTGTTTTTATACTAACGCTACATAAGAAGTAGATACATAAATATGTTTCTCACCTACACAACCGATAACAAAGGAAGGATAATAGTCAAATCTCTTGTGTCAAGCACTTAAGTCAACAAATTTACATATCTTGTATGTATTTCTATTCCAACTATTTCATCCACATATTTATGTGCAAGTCATCCGAGTATAGAAAAAATGCTAAACTGATTATCTTCGAAACTGCTAGAGCTATTTATGTTTTAATAACGTTAACGTATTAGTACACGTGTACGTTCACAATGCAATTATTTCCTACCTCAGCAATTTATGGACTGACTTTTTTGTATTTTTCAATTAAATTGCTTGGTAGAGAATACTAACAAGATTCTTTCCAAATGTACTGAATATGGATGAAATTTAATAAAAAGCAAGAACATGCCAAATTATTATAACAAAAAAGTATAATTTCTTTTCGATGCACTCAAATTTGTTCGTTTCGTAAAACTACGTAAACCCTTTGACCTCGAAAGCTGAAACTTGAGCCAAAAGATGCTTTAGTTATAAACTGTTACAATTTCCAAAAATATTAAAACGATGGTTAAACAAAATATGCCTATATTCTTGAGTAATGTTTTACGTGTAAAATTTAATTACTGCAGCATCTAAAAAATATAAATGTAAACCAATGGCATTTTTACATACTGAGATTACCAGTACACTAATAATTATCAATGTTGCTTTCAATTAATCATGGATGTTTAGGGGAGAAGTAGTTGGGGTTACGTATTTTGATGAAAAAATGTGATATTTTTCAACACTTCTCTAAGAATAACTTTTTTATGCACTGAAATACTATTTCATGTTCTGCATACATGAACTCATCGTAAAGTCCTCTTCAGAAAAACTTGTTTGAGTATACAATTTGCCAACCGAATATTACACTTAACGGTTAAATAGTTATTTGATGTGAAAAAATATCCAAAAATTCAACGGAATCTTGAATGCATTTCAATGCAAGCATTATGCATTCAGCATAAATTTGAAAGGTCGAATAGTAATATTTACTGAGATATGACTATACTATAGTAGTGTTTGTTAAATGGATAAAATATCTGACGCAATTTTAATGTCACTTTGAAACTTTTATTCGATAAATGACGATTCGTTTACAAAGTGTTCAAAGAGTAAATCAACAAATATATTATCCTTTAACTTTCAGTTTTTTTCGAAAAAACCTTTTAATTTTGATATTCAGTTTATTCATGTTAATATTGTTCTACCAGTAGGGGAAATTATTGAAATTCAACTTGGAACTTTTCTTTTCTAAATATCTTTAAATTTATATAAAATGTAGGTTACGAATGGAATATTTGCTCAGAATGGTCCTCCTTTTTATACCAAAACTGAGACAACATAAAATAAATTTGCTTTAATTTTTTTCGTAGAACAAATATATGCTGTTCCAATTAGAAATATTTCATTGATTTTTTAAAACAATGGAAAAATAAATTTAAAGAGACAATGGTTTTTTCACGCATTTGTATTTTAAATTATAATGTTCTTAAAGACATCGGTTTTAAAACTCACAACAAAACCATACATCGACTTATTGACCTAATTAATTAATTTAGCAACTGTACAGTAGGAATTAAATTTAGAATTAAATTTAAGAGGCCCTAGCCTCATGGCTGAAATTACGATAACATGTAAGTTTAGTGTCTCTGAATGCATTGTGCTATTTGAAAATTACAATATATTTTATGTCGACCTATGCTTATCACTATTTGACATAGTCTTAGTAAAGGCGAATCATAATTTGTGCTATTTAAGTCATATATTTTTTAAAATAGTCAGTTAATATTGTTTAAGAGATTAGCAACTTTTATCATGCTGATTTATTACTATTTAGTAAGCAAGGGCGAATTGAAAAAATGCCACTCAAATACTGATGTGTGGTGAAGTTACGTAGCTCAAATGTAATATGTCCAAAAATTTTGGTTAAATTTGGTTATCTTTTTGTGCCAGAATTAAAAATCATCTTAAAACTTTACAAATCAAAATCACCAGCTTTCAATTAACTTCTTTTTGGTGCCTGTAACGAAAATTATAAAATGAATATTCGTCATTGTTGTTGTATTCGGGACAATGATTTTAAATACACATTATTATTGCTATTTCTGTAACATGTACCTATCGTAAGAATAAAACGAACAGGTTTAATTAGGTACTTCCGACGGAGGCGTATTGCATACGCGGAAGAAAACCAAGGTCACAATGTACGTCATTTTATGACGATGACCATAATGAGTTAAAATACCATTGATCTACCAAATATGTCAAATGTATAAGGTAGTTATTATTATCCTTTTTATACGTCTTATTGTTATGACGATGATGCATAGCATTTTATATATGGAAATGTTTTAGGTAATATATTGGGTATATAAACTCTCTGATTCAACTGTAAAGTCAGTTGGATCTGGAACTCGGACTAGTAACCACCACTCCACAGTCCCATACAGGGACGACCCTATACGGGTCAGGGCCCTGCTCCACGTGAGAGACCTCCACTCTAATTGTGGATGGAGTCGGTATTGGTAAAGTATAATAAATATATAAAATTGATAATAAATATTATTAAAGCAAACAAACTATACTTCTACTGTATTCCTCACGATACATTAATTAACTTGTGATAAGCTTGTTTATTACAGTGCCCATAAAATTTGTATTATTCTTCGAATCGTAAAATTAAGGGGAATTTAAGGTACTATCATTGCATCAATCATTTATTTAGAAATATTTTCTAATTAAAAATAATAAGTAATGTAGAGCCCGTGAAATGCAAACAACAACCTTCGGCGTGTAAACAAGTACAAAACTACACAACAGTGCCAAATACACAATACAAGCATATCCCAAAGGTGAATCAATTCCAAATGGAATTGGTCTACCAAGAAAATTTGATAGCTTTGACCAGCTAATTTTCTGCTCTAATGCCAGTTGTCTAGAAATCAGTATTTCCGTTTGCATTAAAAATCCGCTTTCAGCTAAATTTCTATAAGATCGATACACTAACCCAGATCCCACACCCCAAAA
>JAQFZG010004854.1:0-11123 GCA_034695465.1 Entomobrya nicoleti
AAAAAAACAACTCTGCACAGTGTTTTCCTCCCTTCAACCAGTTTACTAGTATCTCTCTGCTTTCTCAGACAATATTTCTTCCTCTTCTTACCTGACGCATTTTTCTGTCTACGAGGATTAAGTCTCTTTCTATCTTTATGGGCTCTTATGTATGCTTTTGTGAGCCTTGTTTTTATGCTTTGATGGTAATGGGTGAGTGAGTACCCATGAATTCCCATTTTTTATGCTTTGTACAACGTTTTTTGGTAAACATTCAGGAGAAAATGGTGGTGTGTGTGCACTCCTTGACGTGATGGCATCCATTGTAGTGGTGTTTAAAACGAGACATTTTCACTATTAAATAGTTCACATCATTATCCAATGTACAAAACATAATAGTAAGATAGATATGCAATATTAGTACCATCATCAGTATAATTGTGTTCCAAAATATCAAGAGAGGAAGGAAGCGCGAGAACCCCTCTTAAAAGCTCAGCTTGAATGCAGTTCCAAGTAATATGTTGTTTGCTGGCTGTAAGTTAAAAAGCAGAATTTTTCTTGGCAGAGAATGTGTGATTTTTAGCATTTTTGCACACAACTCTGTTCCAAAAACACGGGGAAAGTGCCTATACCAATTTTTATTGAGGGTAAACATAAAAGGAGAGAAGCTTTTGCAATACAAGGAAAAGAAACATGTATACCTACACGACACAATGTAATATAAAAGGCTTGAAATAAAGGTGTGTGCTTTCTCATTTTGCTTTGTCATTATTATACTTTTGTTATTGGCAAATGCACATATACAACATTGTAGTAGCTCACCGTTTTTCTGTTTTACTACCGCTGATGCCAAGAAAAAAGGAGAAAAACGAAGGTAGAAAGACCTCCTGGTGAACCTGTGACATGAATGAGGGGAAAGTAGTAAAGGTATCGTTAGGCTTATTATTATTATTATAGTGGTACATGTACAAGGCTTGCTCTTTTATTTCATATACGGTGATAAAAGGAACTGTGTACGTGGTTGTACATACACTATAAAAACATGATTGTATTGTAAGTAAAATAGTATTGCAAAAGCAAAGAAAAAAAATCTGGCTGTCTTGACTTGAGTTGCTGCTGTTGCAACAAAAATCACATTCATTTCACACACAACCAATGCTGCTCACACACTGTCATTTCTCGTTTCATTTGGGACTGGCACATGTTTATAAGCAGCATGGAATATTTTGTGTTTATACGTGAGTGTGTGTGTGTGTGTGCATTTCAAAGAGTGAAAAAAATAGTTTCACCTGCTGGGAACCTATTATTATGTATGTCCCCTGAAAGGCTTGTTGAGCAGAACAAAGAATATAGTCAAACTTGCAAAATATTACACGCTTATAACATACATATATGAAAGCACTTCATCATACTATTGACTATATAAATAGGATAAACTTGTACACTAACTTTGTTCGCTTACGGTGCCAGTTCCCACCTCAATTTCGTTTTCGCTTTATATACACAAAATGAATATACATATAGACATGTATAGATGCTAATCTTAAATTCACTTCATGAATGATATTCATCTAAGGTAATGGGGAAGAAAAGGAAATCTTTTTAGAGTTCAATATCTTTTGAAAAAATCTAAAAGCAACTGACTGACTCTCTGCGAGGGAAAGAAACGAGTAAAGTGACTCTGCTGTGTGCTGACTAAGCTGCCTTAGAGTTTTTTAGGTTCCAATAAAGTAAAAAAAGACTACCTTCCTCCTCTCTTCCTTTCTTTGAAATAAAGCAAACAAAATCGTGTAATAAAACTTATACACATATACATAATATGACGACGACACTATTGTTACTTTTTTGTATGTTAGGTAGCTACACATGTATTGTATCAGACACATCAAATCACGTACGCACCTTCACATTGAATATGCTTATAAAACTATCTAGCTTAAAACTAATCAGATGAAGTGAGAAAATAAGACGAAGAAAAAAACGAGAACACACAAAAAAGTAGGTTTTCAGTGTATACGTGTTGGCTTGCTGATTTGAGTTCTCCATTGCTCTTCTCGTATTACCTTCGTTTGATATCCTTTCGCACACTTCCAACTGAAATGCAATAACTTTCACTGGTAGCATGGAGTGCGCTATGGTTTAATGGTATACCTCGTACCGTATTATATGAGCGAATGCCAACAGAGAGAAGTCATCATTCGGCAAACATCAACGGATTTTTTGTTCAGTCTGGATATATTTTTTCAGACACTTTTATTCTTCTCAATGTGAAGGTGAATATTTTACGGTTTCCTAAAATATTTTAGTCTTTATCATTTCCATGTTGGACTAGTCACATCAGTACCACGTCACGATCACACACACAGATATATATATTTCAAAAATGGAGAAATTGTGTGTGATCGCATTCAACTGCTGTGGATATAATAGTGTCTATCTGCTATTCTGCTACTAGATTCCTGTTGTTTCGATTCACAATTCTATTCTTCTAATGTAGTAATGCTGTTTCTCTTTTCCATATAGACGAAATATGTATAAAATGATATATAAAATAGATGAGGCACACAATATGTAATATTTATGACTCATCTTGTTCCTTATTTTTCTTTGAGCATTGGCTGTGAAGAGAATATTATTTGCCTTTACCCTTTGGAGACAGGAGCTTTCTCCACAGGAGAGAAAAAGATTCTTTTTTTTTGGATCTTTTCAAAAAAAAGAAAGGGAAAAAGATTGTTAGACTTCCCTTTACTTATTTTTTTTCTTCTTTTTTTCGGGTTATAGGATGACTATCTATGAAATTATGTCTACTGTGTGCATATGCACGTGGGGATATATTTCTATCTATCTGTACTTGCATTTTGTACTCATGCATCAGCCCAGCACACAATCTTACCATCACACGTAGCTATTACCAGTTTTTCTGTTGTGATGGATGAGAAAGGCCTGATCTGATTTTTTAGGGCTCTATATTCTCTCTCTCAGATAATACATGACTCCTGCTTAGAGCATCTGTATTCCAAGCATAAATTACCATCAGATCTTGTTGCTCGACTTATCTCGCTCGTTCCACGGTGTTCCTTCTCACATAAAAATGTGCAAATATACATCTCGAAACCTTTACACAGACCATGGAAGAAAGATAAAATAATATGGATACACATACATACATACATCACCAAACTGCTTTCATCTCTCCAAGTATTTATCAAATGGGCTAATACCAGTCCACTATGCTCTTTTCAATATACTTCTAAAATGCACAAATGTTCGTTTTTCTTTTCACATGGGTTGTATCTTGGTTGAAATTAAGCTAATACTGTGATGGTGATGGACACAGCTTTACTCGTGCATGTGGCTTGTTGCCTTTTCGTCTAATATTCTTTTCTCGGAGAATCAGCCTCGTAGAATTGATGTCTAGTTATCGTATAAGAAATTAGATGTTTCTGTAGCTTTTCATTTATTTGTTGCTAATGTTTGTGCATCCAAATCTGAACGGAGGAAAAATGGTGTAGGGAGAAGGGTGAATAGATGGATGATGATGAAGCACAAAATATCCCCATTTTGAAGGTGGATTGTAGACATGATTGAATACCGGTGCGTGCCAATATTATCAACATCAAGTCATTCAGATACACTACTTCATACTAATACAATAAGTGTAAACTTTTTGTTCACGAAAAATTAGCTATTGTTTGATACTTTCATTGGAATGGTGCAACGAGCTAACTTATCTAATTCACGGGAATTTCATTTCCGAAAGCGTAGACTTCATCCATATGCATCTCTTTGTTCTTCCGTTCCCCTCTCTGTCTAGAAAAAGTTCAAGTGCATTTCAAATTTCGACCACCATACTATACACCATAAAGAGAAATCAGCACTGGCAAAAAAATACATACATTGTGCTAACTGGAATGTAGCGTAGCGTGTGTGAAGCCGGTTCATGTGGCTGGCGAAAAATACTTTTTGGCTCATTTGGTTTTGTAAGTCGGGGAAAATGGTTGGGTGATTAGGTGAAGGCAACTTGATATACTTTGCGTGATGGTTGTGTGCAGAACAGCGGTATGAGGAGAATAGGAAAATACCCGGCATCGGGTCATACACATGCACACACGCTCAAGTAATCTTTCTTTTTAGAGAAAGTAGGAAGAATTCGGGTTTAAGATTAGAATTGTAGTTTTGAAAAGTACGCGAAAGTATGTACAAATGTAGCAGTGATACATTTTACACGGAAAAAACATCTGCGAGTGCAACACACATAGATCCGAGTCCTGATGTGCATACAGTGCACCGTTTTTTACTTGGTTTATTTTCCTTTTTTCCCTCAGAGATATGAAACAGTTATGTGTTTCCTATAGGTATTAATCCAATGAATAATGTAACAGTTCCCATTTACTCCCGTTTTTTGCCGTGTATAGGATGCAGAGTATCGTATTGGTGGAGTAGGGTAAAAAGCAATACTGGGAAAAATGGGACCATTACGGCTGATGTAGACGGCTTATCCATGCATGATTATATAAAAATACAAAGAAAATCAGAAAGGAAACATGTGTAATTTAATGTACATTATGCGTTTGGTCTTCTACATGGATATCTATCGCATATCTTTACAACGTTGTTTGTATTAGCATGCGTTATCGTACTAACATGTGTGCATTGTTCTGTCGATGCATGTATAATTTTTGTGCATATGTTATACACAGAGATAGAAACGTTACATTATTTAAACTTACAGAACTAAAATAGTCGTCCAGATTATATTATGTTTTGTCGTTTTTTTCCGTATGGCTATCTAAATAACAGTGGGGCCATCAGAAAACTCGTCAGTTGTAGTTGTAGGTTTATATTAGCATTTTGCCAAATGCACACATATTTTTCCAAATTTCACGGTGAAAGTTGGGAAAATGTACGTTTTCAACAGCAGGATATAGCAATGGAGGAGGTGGTGGTGGTGGTAGCAGCAGATGATTATGCAAAGCAGTTTTATCTAGAAAAAGCAACAGAGATTTAAAGAAAGAAAAAATATATATGTGTATATTCTACAAGTAGAAATGAAACCGTTTTTTTCTCTTTTGCATATTTACGAGCCACTACTACTCCTAGTACTGCACTGGCGTGTAGTTTTCTAAAGCAAACATTTGTTCTTCTGGTTGATGGTGATATACTGAAACTTGCACACAGTAGAAAGCAAACAAATATTCGACTTTAGTGTTACTACTATTATTACTATTGCAAGCTGTTTTCTCAACTTATTTTATAATAATAGCGAAATGGGCTGAACAACAATGTTGTTCATGTGCAAAACAGTTCAGTATAAACTGAAGGTTTAAAAAAATACCTAAACAGTTAGATTACACTTTATGTATTATGTATGCATGAATAATATATGTTGGATCGAAATAAAAAACCGATGCGTTTCTAGTCAATCCTGTTTGTAACCTTATTTTTCAAAATTCAAGGTATTAATTAACCTTTTACCCTAATACGCTTTTGTATTAGGATTTATATACGAACATACCATTACTGGCGTTAGCTCAGCATAAAAAATTTAACGGTACTCACGACTCCTTTGGGGGAAAATAAATTATGGATGGTAATTGAACGATCGAAAGTTTGTCGATTTTCTTATTTTTTGGAGAAAAGAGGGTTAAAACGTTTAAAAAAGATAATGATGATGATGACGATACAGCTAATCTATCCTTAAAAGATTAGTGAAGCTGAGAGTAAACAATAAGACGTCGATATAAGTAACATTAGCATTTATGTTTACGAAATAACATGTTTTTCCTGAATCCTGAATAAAATGCTATAGACCCTTTTAAGGAATAATGGCTTAAAAGAATTATCAGCTCCAGTAATTGCATTACTAGACATGGAAAATGCTCTGGAGAGCCATCCTACTTAAATAAGTGTTCTCGTAACGGGCTCAAAAGAATCACTGAGTCCAAGACATACAGCTACCTACTTACTTAACATCATTATTATTGTATTTTTGCTTCCCCATCCCCGCACATAAGTATGCATAGTGAAATGAACTACACAACACGAGATCGATTGTACACTCTTTTAGAATTTCATTTGTTAAGAGCATATACCGAACCACCTTTTCCATCCAATCATACAAACTAAACGTACGAATATTTCTAACGAAAAATTCTCTAGCAAATCTTCGTTTAGTGAGAAACAAGACTAGTCGAGGACATGACAATGTCATAATTCCACTTAATTTGTTTTGCATTTACAAAATTGCAAAAATACAGCGATGAGGAGGACAGAAATCAAGAGCGATTCTAAAGTAAGAAAGGTCACAGAAAGGAGCAAGTTAGCAGAAGCGAATCAAGAAAGTCGTAATAAACATCGTGTTGGATTTTATCTAATAACTTACACAAACTTGTGCAGTATACTTATATATACGGCAAGGCGGCAGATACATACATATATAAGCATTCATCAGACAGGGTAATGCACGTACGTAGTAGTTACCCAAACTAAAGTACAAAATAAAGCCAAGAACATGTGGTTAAGCTCATTATTTTATTTCCGCAACTTTCTTCTTGTGACATTACAAAGAAAACTGCCAGCAAACAGTTTACCAAACTCTTTCTGCCTTTCCTTTTTATATACTTACTTGACTCTCTTCACTATGATGTTATTTGTCTATTTTCCATGTACATGTTACACACATGTACTGTACGTAGGTACACATACTCATTCAACTTGACTTGTTTTTATGTTCGCTCCCTCTCTCTCTCTTTCTCTCTGTCCCTCATAAATATAAAAAGTCGTTCGGTGCTACGTTGTTCATCGTTGTTGTAATAAAGCTCAGGAAACAGCGACCACAGCTGTAGCAGTCGCGGGACTACGACTACTTCAAGAAATGATCCTTGACCTGACTTTTAGACGAACTCCCACTTGAACTTATTTACACACATGAGCGGAAATCAAAAGCTTTTTGCGATGCCTCTTCTACTTTTCATTCTTCTATACGTTGTTTCTCTTTTGATAGGGATGTGTACACATATATGCATAGATGTATTACAAGCAAACTAAAAAAAACTACTATTGTTTTGTTACAATTGCATGCACATCTGCCTACTTCTATTAGTTTACTTCTCATTCCTTTCTTTATCTTAATGCCAAGTTTTCATTGAGAGTATGAAGGAAAATCGAGTGTTGTTGCAACGCTCTTCCTCTCACTTTCTCGTTGGTACCTTTTCAACTAATAAGCTGGGCATTACACAAATCTAAAGAGTTCATCCAAAGATATATAGGCAAGACACTAAACATATAGCATATAGACATACAAGCATTGCATTCACACTCTTTAGACATATGTTGTATCAGCACATGCGATAAAAATACATTTGCCACTTGAGTTCGGTACATAAAGTTACGTAAGTAGACACAGACATACTGAACATTCTTGTAAATATCTATTATGAAGACAAGGAAAATTGCCTCCAGAAAGTTGTCCCAAGTTCTTTAATGCAATTTAGCTTTCTTTCGCTCTCAATATTATTGTGTACTTGTTTCTCTCTTCTTACTCCGACGAGAACTCTCTTCTTTTCAACCATTTTACTTTTGATGTGGTGCACATGCAATATGTACGCAGTATATAAAAAAACTCTTTATAAATGTAGAGAACCTGTATAAAAGGTACCAAACTATCTATTCATCTTGTATGACTTTTTTGTATTTCTATGTAAGTTACTCCTTTCTCTCTTGCTTCTTTATCTCTTCTAGTTGTTTCCTCTCTTGAAAATATATACATACAAAATTAAGCACTTCATTCATTCATTCTCTTCTTCGTGCGCTTTCTTTTTTTCCAATTCTTTTTTCTTGTTCTTTCTATTTTATAGGAGCTAAATTAGGGATTGTTTCTAAAACTAATCATGGTAGTCGAGTCGGTGTTGCTAGTGGGGGGGCTGCTTCCGCTGCCGTGGGCGTCTTGGGAGATGGAGGAATTGGTGCTCCAGGCCAGCTTCCTGGTCTCCACAACACCTATGATGCTGTAGATGGGACAAGTGAGCGAAACTTTTTTCTCTCTCAAGTCTTTGCTTTTCTAAATAGCATCTTTTGTAGTTCAAGCTTTAACATACTATACTATATGCACTTTAGTGATGCTTCACTTAGATTGATTCGGCATACACAAACACTGTGCACAAGAACATGTTTGATTTTACCTCTCGCCTTTTCTATTTTTATACAATAAACTTTTCTCTAATAGCCCTACTTTCTCCTGCTTATTATCCTTCTGCTTGTGTATAATAAAATAGTTCAATTTACAATATTTTCTCCCTTCGAAGCATTTTTTATTCGAAGGCACAGATAACAGAGTTTTATTTAGAAGCACAAATTATATAGCAACTCCAAGATCTACTTTGACAAACAAACTTGATGTTGCTGTCGAGCTTTGTTTACCTGGGCACTCTAATTTCCTTCGATTTAATCTATTCCCTAAATCAAACCCTGTCTACTTTTGATTTTCCAAGAAAACTTTTACACTACTCGCTGATAAAGAAATATATGCTTTTTATTCTGCACAGGCTGTCCTTATCAATTATCTTACTTACTTTCTGCAGGAATACATACATACTTGTGAAACAGTTAGTGTTTTATGTACGTATTTTTGTATCATACCACCCAAGGATTCACTTTCTTAACTCTTTGGCTTTTTGCTCCATTTCAACTCTATACCATACCGTACGTCTATTAGTTAAACCCAAGTATCAACAGGACTTATCCTCCTCTATTGAGTTCCTGAGAATGTGAAGGAAATCTTTCTCGATAAGCAAGTGAAATCGACTTTTGAAAAGAAAAGTGCCTCACTTTATGTTTTCATATAAATACATATGCATCATGCATGATACAAAAAAAACAAGTGTACACAATTTGAAATAAGTGAGGTATATGTATATAACTACGTATAAATATACATGTATAGTTATACCTTGGCCTTTATCGAGAAACGTTTTAAGAGGATCAGGAAGATGCTCCAAAAAGGTTTTGTAGCTGATGCGATGCTACAAGTGTTGATAGAAAAGCAAGTTCCCAGAAGATGGAAAAAAAGAACTATGTCCTTTATGGATTCATGGAACAGTAGATACACATTCTTGGTAAAAAAATAGTCAAGTCGTTCGTATGTGTGAGAAGCAACTTTAACATCAACATAGCTTTACTTGAAGAAAATATAAATTCATCAAGTTCACTCTTATGCATTTGTGCCCGCCTAGCTCCATTAAATTCAGTAGACATCTGACCAATTTCCAGCCTTTTCCTTTGAACTTCTTGATATCAGCCAACACGCAGATTCATCTTTACTCACTCCTGCTCACTTTCCCCACTCTCCTTGCACACTTGTACTAAATGCGTACAAAAACACTCCAGCGTTCCTTCATGCGTTTTGTATAATGTAATATTCCTTTATATTTTCGACCATTTCTGTAGCTCCTTTTTCTTTAGATTTTTTTTTGCTGAAACGGGTTTCTGGTTTTTCTTTCCACTTCACACTCAAAATATGTGTGGATCTAAGTTGTTGAGTTATAAAAGGAAAAACGCATTCACGCTCAAAGAATTTATTTATGTATACTTCCTTGGTCTTCTTTTATCATAATTCTATAGAGGACTGAAAAGAGAAGTCGGACCAAACAGCTAAAAACTCTCATTCTAATCCTCTAAAACACCACATGTCTTTCTTTTTCTTTGAAACAGATTCAGAGCAATACACGACACTTTGTATTTATAATATTCTGTTTTAACAAGAAAAAAAATAAAGGGAAAAGTGTAAACTATGAATAGTAAGCAATGAAAACCAACAAAATGGATAAAAAAAATGAGAGGGCAAAAGACCATGTATGTATGTATACTTAATATATTGTAAGGTTCCATATATTATTTTTGTTTGAGAGAAAAATAAATAGAAAATTGCACGGATCCGTGTATTATAAATGTTTCAACGTAAATTATGATGTTACGTATGCATCAGGAATGTAATTTTGTATGTTATTATGTTGAAAAGGAAACTTTAGGCATACTTCATATTTAATTTCAAAAAAAAGAAAGGCGTCTAGGACCCTTCTTTCTCCGGAGATTCATCCTAGTTTTATTTTTACAAAAAAAATCCTGAAAAAAAAACTCAACTGCATAAATACGGCATTGCATACAAAAGAGCGAAAAAAGTGGATGTTAAGGTACCACTCTATCCACACATAATATACAGCTTTTCTTGATGATGTAAACGTTCTACAACAAACTAAAGTATGTATAAGAAAGCAAAACATTTGAATAAAGTGAACATGATTACAGAATATGTCTTTGTGTTTGTAATGGTTGCTTTTCTGTTTTGTAAATTTTAAGAATAACGGATTTGAGAAAACCTTTTGGCATACAGTATCTCTCTGCTACAAGGTTTCTTTTCCTTCTGAGAATAGAATACGCCATAATATTACATAGGCATATCATCATCAGCAAAGCTGCAAGTAGTGCCAGACTTGCCCTCTATTTAGAGAAAGCAAAGTGTTTCGTTTAAAACTTGTTTAAGGTTAGCAAGGGTTAGGTTGAGTTCTCTGATTTACACGTGTGAAGCATTAAAAAACTTTCTCCAGATTTTCATTTGCCGTCGGTTTTCTACTTTTTACTAACTTATTTGATGAAAGCTACATATATTTTCTCTGAGAGTGAGGTATAACGAGTATAAAGACATTAGAAATATTTTGTATCCTTTTTTATCATCATATCATCAAGAATAAACTCATGTACTTCGAGTTTTGAGATAAAACGCAAATGTGTAAATACATAAATTATGGCTTCCATAAACTAAACTAATGTGCAGAACGATGCAGAAGATCGAAATAGAACAGTAATGAATTGTTCAGTATGGTGAAAGCTAATCAAGAAGATGTTTCATCTGGCAATGCGTACACAAGCGTAAAATACTGTTGGAAAAGGTGTCGACATGACTGATGGGGTTAATAATACATAGTGAGCAAACTAGTTATGCTATCTTTTTAATGTATGGAAAAATTTAACAACATATATCGTTTGATATATCTTTCATAATGTCGTAAGTTGGCAATCAAGAAAATTGGAGGTTACATGATATGTAAGCTTGTATTATGAAATAACATTTTTTAACGCTACGACCCAGC
>JAQFZG010004855.1:0-11123 GCA_034695465.1 Entomobrya nicoleti
AAATAGGGAACTGTGGTAGTGCGTCGATATTGAAGAGCTTGTGGTGGTCTATTCAGCGGGGTAAAAAGTATTATTAGTAATCTACCGGTCTAGGGCCACTTGAGAGAATCACGCAGACCGGGAGCCAGCCAAGCAGACTAACCAACATTAAAGTTGCCATCAACGCAACTTTATATTTTGACTTAACATTTTATTAGGGTGCAATAACATCAAGTGTATGTCTAGCCGTGTGCTTAGGTATATTACTTGAGTAAGTCCACCTTTCTTACTCTGATTTCCACTTCCTTGGATCGTATCTACCATCGCTGTACATGTGTACACTTTCACCCACCCTCTTGTCGTGAGTATTGGCACTTAAAATAAGGTTTCGTTTGGATGCGGCGTATACCTCTAGACTTCAACAGCCACTTACTTTCACGTTCTTTCTGTTGTGATTTTCTTGTTGCCTGCGAAAATACCGTGCATCACGGAACGTGGTGGTCCGTAGTTTATAGAATACACCCAGAATTCATTTCCATTCTCCCGGTGACATGGTTGTTGCATAAAATTCTAAAAACTCTGCTTTCTCCTTTGCTTCATTTTTGGGTCGGGTGGAAGCAGTTTTAATTAGCTTAAGTAAATTAAATTCTGAACAAATTAAAATAAAAGTATTTTATAAAAGTCATACATGTGTACAAGTATGTACTACTAAATTAGACAGTATTTTTTGTCTGTATTTGAGTGGATTCTTCAGCAAAACTGCTTTCAACGAGTGTTACTTCAAGTTAAACAAAACGTAATGAAATGACTGTCATTTCCGGCGAATTAAGTTTTATCTTTCATTTCATTTTCACCAAGTTTGTCAACCATGAACTATATTACATCATACTTATTTACAAGCTTTTACAACGGAAATGCTTGTTTCACAGCTTCTCTAATCCTCAACAGACCATCATATTTTTTACGTAGGGGAAATCCAGGTCAGATGGTTTATGGGGAAATATAATGTTTGCGAAAATCTGCCTTCATTGATTTGCAACTTTTCATACAATTTGTTAGTGCGGTATGGCTGTATATAATGTAATACTTGTAATGTGTTAAAGCATTATATTTTGGTCATGACTGACAGACACTTTTCTGAATTATGTTCTTGATTTCTTTACTTGCGTCAGACTGTCATGACTTTCCTTGTAAATGACGCGCTTTGTGGAAAGATGCTGTAGCCAAGGGGCATTAAAAAGATTTATGTTCCGAGAACGATTGCTTAAATGTAAGTTTAGTTTGGTAGATAAAGGAACAGAACACCCACACAACAAGAGCAGGAAGAGTAAAGCTAAGATTTTTTCAGTTGTGAAACCATAACATGCATATGTTATACATTCATTTTCCTGGTTTCACACGCCCAAGGACCTGGGTGACATGTCAAAATTTAACCCTTATCCTATCTTCTGTATCACACAACCTCTTCTAAACACAAAAGTTGTCAAGAATGTGAAAAGTGGAGCATGACTGTGTAGTGATTTTTCACTTCGTTAGTCTTTTCATTCAGGAAAATATTAAAAACACCACTTCATCATAAATTTGCTCTAGAAAACTAAGTTTAGCAAAAAAAATCATAAATTTTGTTTATGACATTTTGCCTCTCTACTTTTACCTCCTGCAAACAATGACATTTACAAAATGACTTTGTTGTAATGAATATGTATGTATTATTTTATTATAGAGGGGTACATAATGTCCATTTGCTTGTTGGACTGGATAGCGTATTGTTGTAACCAGTGAGCAAACTAACAATTCGCGTAGCATGACTCCATGACTCATGTCGTTGTAAACATGCATAGTAATTGTAATTCCAGAACGAGTGGTCGGTGGTGGTAACATTACATATACTAAATACTGATTTCTCCGTAAATGCTTCCTGAACGTTCGATCAGGGCGGCCCGGATGTTTTAAATTAGTGCTTATCAACAACCACCCTTTCTCCTAGGAAAATGCAAATTCCATCCACAATCTATATATTTTTGACGAAGTCAACAACATTTTTTATGTTTTGTAATAATAATAATGCACAAAGAGAAGTATATATATGTATGGTTTGGTTCTAGATCAAGAAATTCTACTACTGCATCCGCCTTCATTGCAGCTTTGAGAAAATGGTTAATAGTAACAAGAAGACTTTACATATCACGAGAGAGGAAGGAAAAGGAGAGACACGAAAATACATTTAATAAAACCACAGCAATAGGAATATAGGCAAGGTTGTTTTTATCTCGAGAACATCTTGTTTCTTAAACTCCAAAATGGCAGTTGTTGCTCCATGTGTAAATGTAAATGTAGGTGGTGGTGGTTGTAGATCGAAAATTTAACGAATCCCTAGAGCATGACAAAGCGTCCACCAAATGTCGTAAGTATGCATCGTGTGGTCTCTTGTCTACTATTACCAAACATTTTCTTATTTCTGCATACGAAGCCTTCTTATGAAACAAGCAATAAGCTAACATAACAGCACCAAAGCTACAAAAACACAATGACAAAAACGTGAGGAGAAAAACTCCAGTCGGTTTTGTTGTAAAAAATACTAATTGTATTGTGTGTGCAGAGCTCAGTGGAAAAAAATATGTTTGTACACAGAAGGTTTTCATGAAAATTTATGCGGATTTGCCACGCATTCATAAGGTATAACTGAATATTACATCTGGAGTATTCTGGAGTGTGTATAAAGCTGAGAAATATATTTTTGCTCATGCCGTCGTCGTCTTCGTCGTAATTTAGTCTTACTTTAAAAATAAAAGTATATACATTTCAGTTAGTATCATTCGCATCGCATATTATGACTTTTTGTTGTGCTCCAATACTTTTTACGTCTTGTAACAACTAACAAGAATAAGAATGTAATGACGGACTGAGAGCAGACAGAAGGAACAATGTGATGGTATGATTGCTGCTCGTAAAAACTTTTATGCGAATGACAATTTTCTCAGAGCTCATTTACTTTTACTTTCGTTTGTTTTTCTTTATTGTGCTCACAACACTGACCGTAGTAAATTCGTGGTCACTCACAATTTCCAGAGAGGATAACGCAACAATAAAAATAATAACTGCCGTTGGCCGTTGTTGGGCTTGGTTTAGATTTTATTTTATATATTCAGGGCAGTAAAACATGGTATCATGCATAAATTGCTATTAAGAAGGTAACTTGTTGGATTGGGTTATAAATTAGGGATAATCTCGGGCTCTGATCTGAAATCATGTTACATAAATACTTTTTTTTTCTCTTGGCTCGCTTGGAAGTAGTGAATTTTCATTTGAACTGAAAGTTTGCATGCCAGAAACCATTAATTTGGGTTGCAGAACCAGTAAAGTTCCTTCATCCACAAAATCAAATTCAAGTGAGCTGCCAAAATTAGAGATTATCACAGCTATCCATTCTTCATGTTTACTATTTAATACTTTAACTTATTGTACGTGTGCGTGTAATGATATGCGTATGTGTTTTGGGATAATGGCATATCAGGGGCAGTCATCAGTAACATGTATAGCAGGCCGTACGAGACCAATACCGTATTTTTTAATGTTCTTTTTTGAGCGTTGCTTATTTTGTTAGGTAGCTGGTGACAGAAAATTGGATTCACAATCAGTAAAAAAGTTCTTTGTTGTTGATGATATTCGATGTACAATTGTACACTATTTTGTACGCATTACTTACAACAACAAGGAAACAAGCAACATGTTCTTGTTCCCAGATTTCTACAAAGGCGTACACATGTTTAAGCGCCATGAAAATTCATTCATCAATTCATGAAATGCAGATGACAGCTAAAGCAGAGCAGAGCTAAAGTATTTTAAAGGACCAGAGTGAAATAGTTGTGTTGCGATCAAAGATAAAAGCGAAAAGAATTTTTCCTCAGACAGTTAGTAACTTTGAACGAAAATCAAGTCACACAAGTAGGCTTCCATCCAAGAACTCCCAGGAAAATATATATATAGCGCAAAGAAGAATTTGTGATGTTTATGCGGAAATCATTTTCTAAGAATTCATTCAAGTTTATTTTAATGAAGATCGACTGGTTGAAAAGAGAGAACACAAAAATATGGCTTTTCTTCATATGAAAATGTCATGTCATTATCACATGAAGAGTTAAGTAATATTCCTATACAAAAGCTATACTGTGTTTAGTATTAGTTTCATGATATTATACTCACATATTTTTTGAAATTCTTTTGTACGATATGCTGAAGAAACATGTATGCCAGTCAGCAGCGAGTCAGTCATGAAAAGTATTCTTTAGAATGCAATGGTGTAAGTAATAAGTAATGCAATAGTAGATGACGTTCATTGAGGATAATGAGATGAATTGGGAAAAGGAAGAAATGTTGTGTAAGTATTATCAATGCTTTTGTTAGAAGACTGAAAGAAAATGATAATGTATCCAAGCATGTGATGATGATTATTATGACGATCATGACGTGACGGCTATGTGTGGTTGGTGGTTGTGCTGATGCATATGCGTGACTGTCATGTTGGTATGATGAGATGATATTCCATAGAGCCGTGACAAGTCCTGACAAGACCTCGCAGCTTAATGAAAGGGAGCACTGTTTTGTATTTCACTTATTTGAATACATAAAAGTACGTAAGAAAAATTAATTTGAGTTAGAGTGAATGGATAGAACAATCATGAGAATTATTATGTATCCCTACATCTATAACTGCTGAAGTAAGTATTTTGAACAGGATCATTACCCTGAGGATATCTCATAGAGCACACATGCAAAAACATTGATTCCAAGTTATACTCAAGAATGAAACCTTACTTAGTAAATCGAAAATGAGCGTACTTAAGTACTTATTTCCAATTTCGGAAAATATTTACGAAACTGAAATGTGAACATTTTTGACAATAAAAAGACTTTAGGTGTGGCTGGCCATTTTAATCGTGTGCAATGTTTCTGTTGTAGAAATGTTCAAATCACATTTTGTAACTGAAGGTTAAAACCGAATAAACCGATACTAAATATTTATTTGAACTACTTTGTTTCATTTTGTTCTATACCACAAAACCGTTCCACAAAACGGATTTTGTTCCGTTGTCTTGTTTCAACCTTTAAGAGCTAAAATTTGCACAGTATATTTGTCCAGAAATATCAAATTTCTGATTCTCACAATTGACATCACCAACATTTTAACCTATCACTTTGTATGTGTGTACAAAATTCATATATAGTTCCTGGACAGAAAGGTATTTTCATCTTGTTCAAGCTTATGTGCTTATTTGTAAAGAAATATGATATTCTCGTAAGCCTTCTCTAGTTGGGCATGTATGAAATGAAAATATTTCGTTTCATTCGAAAGCACTCATTTTAAAATCATGTCACAAATGATAATTTGCGTTCCTTTTAAGTCTTTGAAATCAGATCTATTTTCATTGAATTCTCTACTCATCCCTTGATTTTGAAGTAACCGTGTTCTATAATGCCTTTTCAAGATAGAATGTTATAGATTTTCTAAGCATGTAAAACTTCATACACAAATATAGAAAAGAGCCTGCAGCTAAAAACGACTTTAATTTTTGTAAAACTGGCTGAGTTTGAAAAGAGGTAGACGGTGACACAAACACAAAATATGTGTTTCATGGTCTGTTTTTCACCAAACAAAACCAAAACACGTTGTTTTCTGTCTGTGTTGACCAAAAGGGAAGAAAACTTGTCAATGGGTGTCAATAGAACACACGAAAAAATACAACAAATGACAGCATCAGCAAAAAATAAAGTTGTTAGAAAAGAAAAGGATTGCATCATCATCGCCATTACCATCGTTCTCAATCCCTTACAAGTGACTCAATAAGCAAAAAGGATCAAGCCAAGTCCAGAAAAGGAATGGAATGACAGCTTAGCTCATTGACATGCACATTTACCAAAAGTTTAGTCTGAACAAACGAGAAAAGTTGTAAATTCATGGACATCTTTTTTTTCTACAGGGAAGCTTATCAATTACAAGATTAAAATTATCGGTTGGTTGGCACTTGTGTGACATGACACTTCATTCATGTATCGACAAAGACGATTAGCTGTTGCATGAATTTGTGTAAGATGTAAGATATATCTTGCCAAAGTTGTTACAAACTTTGCATTTGTATAACGTTTGTATTCACGCTTGCTTCAATGCCTCTCTATTCAAACAGCTTTACTATTTTTATCCGTTTCGATATCAGAAAATAACCTAAAGGTGAAAGGTATTTGGTCATCAAAATAGTGGAAACAAACTTGTAGTGTTCATTTCAATGTACATTTACTATTTATACAACACAGCCACCGATATCATTTTTTGGATGGGGTCTGTAGATCCAGGAAAAATCTTCATCCTCCCTTTCTGACATTTTTATCGGCTCGAAAATTCCTGACTTTGCCTGAAGCGTACAAGAAAATAATAATACAACATTCAAACGAAAATATAAAAAAATACTATCCCTCTATTTTCCTTCATGTGATTTGACTGTTATGCTTATACTGATATTTACAACAGTCGTTGCATTGTGGTACTTCATAAAACATGCATTGCATTTTCTCTCCCTAGTTTTCCTTTTCTTCTTTTTCTATCTAAATTGAAATTCTTGATGGAATATTGAATTTGTGGTAGTAGCACGTAGTGGTAGCATTACCTGCGTAATATTTATTTCTCACATTACTACAAATAGAGTACATTCAGTATATCCACGAATTCAATGTTTTCTCCTTTTGATTTTCTTCTGATGGCTCACAGGTTTTAGTTTTGTAGATATGTAATCTGTAATGTATGTACATCTATTTATACAGTATCGCTACTAACTTAGTCTTCCTGAACTTTACCTTGACTCATCATTATGATTACAAGTGCCTGGGCCTGGATATGTATATATTGCGGGCACTAGTATAACTGTAATCTACCAACATCAAACTCACGTTCAAAGAAAACCTTGCACAAACACATGCACGAGGCTTTTGATCCCTGCTGAATATTTGACTTTCGGTTTGGTTTCCCTTGAATCCCGATTGTTTGCACTTCTCTCCCTCACTTTTCCTATCTCCATTTCTTGTATTATTTTAGCCTATACTTCAACACGCTTCTCTTGTGGATGAGAGGAAAGAATGAAAATTGAAGCTTATATTCGACCCAGAATAGAAGAATAAGAGTGTATCATCATGATGACTATACAAGAACTTTTACCTTCCAGAGATAATTCAGGATTCATCTTTGCATACAAAAGTGTGATGTTATGTAACAGAGTTACGTACATAAGATTCCTGCATTGCATTGGAAGGAAAAGGTTTCTAGACGAAATAGACTACCAAACCAAACCACATATAGTCAAAGAAAGGAGACAGAGAAACAGCAAAGTTGTGTTTGTGCAGTCTTATATGCTTACAATATATTTTATTTCTGCTCTTATTTTATTAACAGTAAACTAAAATGGAGGGAGAAAGAGGGAAAACTAATATCATTCTTATAATATCATAAATGGATATTATAAAGCAATATATTAAAGAAAAGTTGTAGAGAGAAGAAAAGTAAGAATGTGCGTTTGGTGGTAAAACAGTAGAATTGTAGGGGTTTTCATCTTCTTTCCGTAAAAATGGCTTTTTCCTCTCGAAAAAGGGAACCTTGAGGGAAAACGCAATGTTTGCTCTTGTGACTGACTGAGCACACACATAACACAGCACATTGAATCATATTCTGTGTGAAATAGTCGAGAAACGAGCAATATGTCCAGGCTCTGTCATAGCCTTATATAGACATGAAGTGTAGGAAGATGAACCCAAAATCCGAGGAATCTTGAAGAAGGCACAACAGACGGAGAATAAGTAACCTTGCACCACCAGATATATAGCTCCTCTTGTTCAGCCTCCGGAAGTTTATAGTAGCTTTTAGTATTTTAGTAGTAAAGCTGTATGACTTTTTTCTCTCAGATTCGTTTTGCCTTTTCATATTGCACGCTTCATGAAAAATATACAACCTTCATATAAAGGTATACAACATGCATGTAACGTGGACTTGCAATCAGATTGTCTCTCTGACTGTTCGAGAGTGTGTGTTGTCTTGTCTTTTTTCATTTGTGTCGAATGTTTTATGTCCTCATTTATCAAGGCGGAAGGCTGAAATATGAGCCGATAGGAGATGGATGAGACTCTCCAAAGAAAAGAAAGACAAAAATCTGAGCGCAATCTTTCTCAAGATGAACAAAGTGAAATATAGTGGAGTGGAGCAATGCATTAGTGCTTTTTTACGACTCTACCTTCTTTGCACTCAAACATTCTTCTTGTTCTCTCAAGAGAGAATATAAAGCCAATTTTGGTTTATAATATTTTCTTTATGAATCTGGATATATTAACGACACGAACGGGAATATGTCATTTGGTAGTGACAGAGACAGTGGTGTGGTGGGTGGGTAAAAATGGCTAGGATTACTCCACATACAAAGATCGTCATATGTACGACAATAAACGTATTAAAAATAAAAATCCTAGCACAAATCTCTGGATGAAAGCTCAAAAAAGACTTTTGCAAAGCAATGGCAGTAATGGGTTTTACTGCCATTGCTTTGCAAAAGAGACAAAGTATATACACGTACATGGCAGTCTAAAAAATCGGCTCTAATGTATAATGTAAACATTTCAAGAGCTAAAACGATGATGATGAGTAGGGAAAAATTGGTTTGTTGATGGAATCACTGAGCCAAGTAAAGACAGTCACAGCATACTTTTCTCCTGCTACTTCTGTTTTTTGTGTACCACTTAGCCAAACAACTGGATTTACGGGGAGATTTTTCTAGGATTACATTTTTCCCTTATTGGTTCTTAAAGATAGGAATTGTGATAGATTGACACTTATTTTCAAAGCGACAACCAATCCAACATATATATGTGACGAATAAACACATGGATATAATATAGAGTTAAGTTACTAGCACAATTTGTACAATACGTGCTTACATGTATATTTATGCGTATATTTTTATGGCATTTTATTTCATAGTCAATAGTCAGGGAATCATAAAAATATCTCCAAAGCATTTTTGTCTTCATATTCTATTATTGGACAACTACTTGCCTATTTACTTTCTAGAAATCCATTTCGTGTGCAGCTGACATTCATAGATTCGTTGTATTGTATGCAATACTGGAAGTTGTTTCAAATTGCGTCCCAGTAGGATTTTCTGACAGTTTTGTGAGCATCCAGCAAGTGTTTAATGTGTAGTGGCAATGATGTGCGAGTTACTGGCTTGGCTGGAATGTCAGTTTTGCTTTTAGGAGACAAGAAAAACGGGACCCAAGGGTGCAATTAAGGTTGAGTAAAGGGTTACTCTTTTGGCTGCTCCGGCATAAATTGCATGGGTGACCAATCGCTTTTTGTTCGTCCATTACAACAATAGAAAATGAAATACGCGCACTTTACTACGTACTTACCTGAATATTGGCTTCGTGAAATTGAAAGGTTTGGGAATTTATTGAGTCTTTTTTGTTTTAACGGTGATTAATATATAAATACAAGTATTTATTTCCAGTGTAACTATGATTCCTCCCTATCTTCGAAATAGTTAATTCAAACAATTAAAAACTACGCCGATCTGCTATTTCCAGCTGTCTTGCTGGTGGATGGATGATGTGATGGTTCAGAAGTTGTGACGTCATGGTTCAAAAATACTGCTTGAAGGATGAGATAACTTTTACGTACGCTATACTGCGTTGTATGTATGTACATGCATTCAACAAACGAGAACTAAAGCAACAAGCTTTTCTGAACCTATGTACTTACTTACTAGCTTTGCTCAGATTCAACTTTTATTTCTGTCCCTTCTCTTTCTCCCTATGCATTAACACGCGGTTCAGTTTTTAGATTTTGTCCTTTCCCTTGTTACTATGTATTACTAACTTTTGAACCTTATCACATCTGACAATGATAATAAAACTGTATCAAGCTTTCAAACTATTCTTGTAATTAACTTATTAACTTAACAATGCTTCTAATGACTATAATATGGAGAAACCAAGTTAGCAATCATTCCAATGATATTATTACAATGTTTTATGAATGATATGATTCAACTTACGAAATTTTGAACTCTCGTCTTTCACACAAGTGAAAAGACGGATGATGATGATTCAATCTACTGGACTGGTTCACAAAACTAATGAAAATGCCATGCAATGAAATTCTCAATTCTCAATGCTTTATTTCGGTTCTATACTACTGATGAGTGTGTGTGATGATGTTGAAAATCAATGATGAATCTTCAAGCTTCAGGATTGGGATTTTAAAATCAATATGAATCTTCAAGCTTCAGGATTGGAATTTTAAAATCAATATGAATCTTTTAACTTTAGGATTTGGATTTTTAAACTTTTTAAATACTATAATTTTATTTCTCAGCACAAAACCAAAATTCTTAAAAGGAAATTTTATTTTAATTTACTAAGTGGTATTTTAGATTAGTATCATTCCGAAGCTCACACACGACTGAATCTGTTGCTGCTGCGCTGGTTACTTTTTCTTCATCAAAGTTGAATCTTGACGATGATGATGTTAATGCTGACCATGAAGTGAAGCCTCCAGTTTGAATAGTTGGCTGCTTCTCATTATTCCCCAATTTCAGATGTCGTCAGTGGTGTGGTCATGAGTTCGTGAGGACTCATGAGCATCACACCAGACATTTTGTTTCAGTATTTTTATTGTTACGAAATAGAACGAAATCTAGTAGCTTTTAGCTGGGATGTTGCATTCAGCTAGCAGGAAATTGCTCGTCTTTTGATTGAAGCAGCAGTAATAATTAGCAAGTACACTCATTGTTGTAGTAGTTTGTCATTTGTTCTTACTTGGCAATATTCTTTTTTTAGTAATACGAGACTGTATCGGGTTTCTAGTTTCTATTGAATTCAGTTTCAGAGCTTATCATTCTCGTTTTCGGGGTTGGTCTCATCGAAACAAATGCTCATGCTCTACAATTCAATAGGCAGATTATCAAGAGAGTGAAAGAAAACAAAAAAAAGTGTTTTTGGATGCGTGCGCGTGCGAGATTCTATTCGCGCGTTCGTGAATTTTCTAAATTCAAAAGACATTTAGTTGATACGAAAAATGAGATTCTATTCGCGCGTTCGTGAATTTTCTAAAT
>JAQFZG010004856.1:0-11122 GCA_034695465.1 Entomobrya nicoleti
GTATGACTTAGATAGTATGCGGTTTACTACTTCGCATCCACCATCACAAACTAAATATATAGCTTGCGGGGCTGGAATTAAGGAGCGATTTGTAGATTATAATATTTTTTTCGTTAATTTTGAATCAGAAATATGGATAACAGTAATAGTAATATTCTTTATGATTATTCCTATTCTAATGTGTCTATTGTCAATATCTTCGGATTTTTCTTTGAAAAGGATAAGAGCTGTATTTTGTCAGGGTGCCACTGCAATGGGTAAAGTTTTCCTTGATCAGGGTTCCCCCCTGTTTTCAGAAAATATGAAAAACAACTCAGTAAATATATTGACAGGGTTCACACTCGGATGTGTCCTAGTTTTGACAAACACATACAAAAACGATAATATGCACGAAATGATGTTGCCAGAAAAGTTTGCACCTGTTCAAAGTTTTAAGGAGCTGATCCGTTCAAAATATAAAGTGTATTCATTCCCGCATCTGGCAGATATTATTGATTTTCAAAATACAAATTTTAACGAGACCATGGAGACAAGTGTATTTGAAGCTGACAAGCATGTGTCGTACATACTAGTGAATAATATTCCAGCAGTTACGTTTGAGTCTGACTTTAGAAGAAAAAGTTACCGTATAAATTTTAAAACGAAACTATTTCATACTGTCATGAATAACTCAGAAATATGGATACAACCTCTGTATAAAATTGCAAAATCTATCAAATCATATTTGTTAAACAAACTTCCTCTCAACTGGGATACAATATCTATTTTATTATTTGAACGACAAAGCGGAATTTCCTTATTAAGTGAAATAGCACAATGCAACAATACCGCGTTTTTGGCTGAAGAGTCTGATATAATTGAATGGGAAACGATTTTGCGACATAAAAATGTTAAGAAATTGTCAATTGGAAAGGAAATATTAGTAAACAGAAGGATCGGATACATACTTAAGGGATGGATGCCCTTATTCGTAAATCGTCGAATCGGTGGAATTAAAGCTTCAGGGATTCTAGATTGGTGGAATTTTATAATAACGAGACATCTTGCAAGGGTTCGAGCAAATTTAAAAAGAAACAGTAAATCGGACAAAACGCTCTTCGAATACTACAATGTACAGGTCAACAATGCAAACGAATACAATTCCAGAGCATTTTTTCTCATTTTTTATTTTGTACTCGAAATTGGTTTAATGGCCTCAATTTGGTGCATGTTTGAGATTATATATTTTTGCAGATTGCGAATGATTCAAAAACTGAATTTAGTTGTAAGAAATTTTCTCCGGTTTTCTCAACAATTATCCAACAATTTTTTTTGTAATTGTAACTAGTCGTAGGACTTTCAATCTATGGTGTAAACGACTCTGTTATACTCGCAAATAAAAACTAGTCATTAACATATTCATAAACACTTTCACAATTTATTCACAAATTAAATATACTACTATAAATAATAAAATGTTTTGTGTTCTCTACCCCATTATTATTTGAATGAATACATATATTATGAAGTAGGCATGTGTGGTCAAAAAGTGTTATGATGACTGTGATTTGTCAGCTGCAAGCAAAAAACAATAATGTCAGTATTATTAATGTAAGTCATTGACTAGTGTATTCAATTAACCGTTGAAAAATACATAAAGAGGGACGGTTTCAATTGCTTACAGAGAAAATCATTATCATTTTCTCGGTTGCAGAGTTTCCCAGTGGTCACCACGCACTAGGATTCCTTATAGCGCATGTGCAGTTCCTGTATATAAGCCCAAATTAAACTACACGACTGGTGATATAATGAGTTACAACTGCTCCTAATCTACATAAAAGGTATAGAAGTACATTTATATACATATAAAATGTTCAAAGAAGTATTGTCGGTGGGGGCTTGAAACAAAGCTTTCAAATGTAGGAATTAAACATTAATTAAATCAAGATCAAGAACTTAATCCAGAGCTTTTTGAATGTTAAAATAAATAACTAATCCGAAAAATCGATTATATGAAATTTGTTGTTACATTGACTTGTGGCTTTCCGTTTTATTTTCGGCTTTAGCATTAAAAACTTATTACATAAATATTACATGTGTACAGTTATCAAGCTTAATGTACCTTTGGCAATATGTCAAACATCTTTATATTCCATCATTTCCCACAGCAATACTTCCTCAGCATACATCAAAAAACAATGTAGCCGATAACCCGTGTCTCATATTTTCATGCATGTTATGTAAAACGAGTTATATTGTATTTATAAATAGAGGCTTCTATAAAGAGTGATACAGTTACATGTTTTATATTGGATGATATTTTGGTACATGCTATTCTGGGTATATAAACTACTGATGTATGTAACGTTTTTAGACTGGTCGATCATGGAACTTGTATTCATCAATTATTTACATACATATAATATACGAGAAAGGCCAGATGTTATTTGCCTTCAGGCAAATAACCGAACTTCCACTTGGGGGTTGGGAGCAAACTTCCACTTGGGGGCCAACTTCCACCAGGAGGATGAGGGCTAACACAAATGGGGATAATTCCCATCATTAATGATGTACCATTGTAGTAGTTTGAAATTCCCCCTTGACTGTATGAATGTTGTGACTGTATGTATAGATGTGATGTGTGTGTGTATGTGTATAGTGGTAATTCTTTGCTGTTGCTGCTGGGAAGTGTATGCATGAGATGAGGAGGTGAGCTACCTCCATACTTACATACATACAGAACAGCTTGAATTGTTGCGTATGATTTTGATAAACTGCAAGCTTGTACACTTGGGGAAATAAGTACAAATAAACCGCCGCGGAGATGATGATGATGAACCGCCGTTGCTGATAAGTCACCCATCTGCTATACATTACAGAGCTTTGTATGCACTACACAATTCATAGATTTAGGATTGAGGGGCGCTAAGTATGTTCGATCTTCTCAAGCTGTAACAACACCACACATACCAAAAAAAAAGTTTTCAGCAGCAATACACACACAGTGCAATTTGCAATGCTCGCATCACATTGCTTTGCTCGCGGCCCTGCAATCATATGTTCAACAAAACAACAACAAACAAACAAAAAAAGTTGAGTGTGTGTGTGTAATGCATGCATACATAAACACATAAAGAGAGAAAGGGAATGCGTGTTTGAATAATGTCGACACAACCAAGCGACCAATCAAAAAAGTGGCTCGGAACAGACAGACAGTATGGACTTAGCGTATGTATTTGATAATGTTTGACTACAACAAAATTTAAATTTAACATTTTTTCAAATATTTCATTGGCTTCTATTTTTAAATGACTTTTTTGTAGAGTTAAAGTTGGTTGATATTTCTCAATTTCAGTTCAATTTTTGATAGCTAGAATAACCAAGTGTTCTTCAGTACTGTATTAAGAGATAAGAACAACCAATCTTGCAATATGATTACCAAAAAGGCACAAAATATTATGGTCTGGCAACTACGCGCTGTGAAAGCACTCACTGGAGCCAATAACTTTCTCTGGGATAAAAAGCAAAATAGATTTGTTGAACAACGTGGCTACATCAGAGTCAACTCAAATTGTCTAGTCGGTATCTCATTTGCAAATCCAGCTATGCTGTTTCTCTGGCTACTGTACAAACGTTCAGGGGAAATGGGCTCGGATCGGGTATTGATTTTACAAGCCACGTAATTGGATGGGTTGAACTATCTTTAGCAATTGGGTGTCAGTGTGTTGCTTATCGACTAGCAACAAACGTAACAGAATCCATTCTTCTGATAAATCAGTTGTTTCAACATAGCAACTACATCAACGGTAAAACCTTTAAATAATAAGTCTTAAATAACACGTTGCTAAATTTATAAATGAAATATAATTTTTTAGATATGATGATCGAAAGACAACTTGAATTTGATGACGAAAGAAAACGAAAGATTCAAGCCAGTGAACGCTTGGTATATTCAGTATTCCTCATGTTTATTGTAATACCACCCTTGATGGTTATCATGATTACAATACCTTGGGAACCGAACCATGCGCTTATCAAGGATATAATCGAAATTGACGTGAAGTTGCAGTTGAGCCATATACCATTCCTTGTCCTTCTAACATGGTTTGCGATAAATATTGGAGGCGTCATTCAGCTTTTTGCAACGATGATGGTTGCAACTATGCAAATTGTGGATGTCTGCATTTCTTGCATGGAACCCCAAAGCGTCAATCGAACACCTACAATGCTTGGTGTAATAAAATATGATATTGAGACGGATGCATGGGGTAAAATGACAGATGATATGGTGATTCTACATGTAAGGTCACTGCAAGTGGTGAACTTGGTAATGAACAAAATATATGCCAGTGTGATGATGTCATCTCACCATTTCTGCTGCTTGGTAATATTTGTTGGAGTATTATATATATTGGTGGAAATGCCAGGTGAAATCATGGCGGGTGGGATTATTGCTTGTCTATTTATTGGATGTATTACAGTAATGCCATTAATAACACAATACACAGAGGCTAATTTAGTTGGCAAAAGTGTGGAAGTCATGGAGACAATTCTTAGGAAGTGCAAAACTATGACGAGTAGAAGGTCTGTGTTTAGAAAAAACAATAGCTAGTGTTCCCAGAATAAGAGTTGAATTACTGTATCCATATGGTTCTGTGGGTAAAGCTACGGTCCTGCAGTTTTGTCACAATAGCTTAGATAGCTAAAATTATCTGTACCAGAGTACGGAAAACTGTTAAATTTAGCAATAATGTTGTAAAAAACAGAAAAAGACAAAAAAGACATAATAAATTTGACATTTAATGTACCCCACGTAATTAAACTGTGAAGTTAAACCCCATATAGTTAAATACAATACAATGTTGTGGAGAAAAATAGATTAGTAAAATAGAGTAAAAATTATGCATGAAAACACAACTAAATCTGCTTTTATAGATATTCGACGACTTTTAGTTTGTATGACTATTGATCGGATATAGGTTTATATACGGATCGAGTTTAAAAAATAAACAGGTTCTCTCTATCAAAAAATTACTATCGACATATTTTATGCTAAACATGAAAGTTTAGTGTATAGGTTTAATAAACAAATTGCCCTTGCTATCAATATTACTAGGTGGAAACACCGCAATAAATAATAAATCTAACGTTAATTGAAATTCATTAATATCTGCAATACTAATTTACCATTCTAAAAATATACTTCCGTCGTTTATGTATTAAAGTATTGAAATGTGAAGTCATTTCGATTAATATATAAAATACCTTGACTCCAAATACAAAATACATGGCTTTGTCATGCTAAACTAACACGAGATAAATGTAGGTTACCTTCGTAATAAATAAATAGTATAAATATTTTGGGGCAATGAAATACGAGAAAGTCTTTACGTAAAATTATATTTGAGTTGCTTGTTTTAATTTACCCGGTAAAATAATTAATTTTAGGAACACAATGTAAAAAAAATCAGATTTTAGTCTAATCGAAATTTGAGTCGCTCCTGTCCTACTAGTTTGTGAATAATAGAAAATAACCATTAAACTAATCATCAACGCAATTAGTAAAGTGAAAAAGTAGACTATCTGTAATAACAAAAATAATAAATTAAACTACTCAATCGTAATTGTGTTCAGGTTTTATTTTAAAGACTTTAATATTAATTTACTAAACATATTTTGTTCGATATATGTAATCAAACTGAAAGTATGTTAGTGCCAAGGAGTTTATATATTGTTAAATAAATGTACCTTAACTGGCGATTAGGTAATTGTTTTTCTTATGAATATCAGCTTATATAAAATATAATTTATCAATCTATATTATGGTTCTTATATTCCAATCAAAAGGATAAGCATAAGCAAGCTACCACCAAAGGAACAACTGAAATTTGAAATACTGTGCAGTTCTGAATTCTGCAGATTTTGAGATAATAATAAATTAAAACCCTGCCTCAAAGCGTTGGTTAAAACAAATTTCGAAAGTTCTTTGGCAAACCAAGTCTCAAGATCTTGAATCTTAAGAAAAGGTTTGAAAACAATTGATTCGAATTTAAAGTAAGGTTTTAGATTTAAAGACAAAACAATGGAAACATATATATTTTTATGGTGGTTTGGTTCCTTAACTCAACTGTTCTTTTCATTTGTTTGTGCAACGTTGGTAAGTAATGTGGGAAGGAATGATTTGCGCATAGCTAATAGATTTTCTAGCTGTATGATTCACATATTAAATTTTCGTGGAAAAAATGTTAATTTCTCTAGTATAACCCAACCTGTTGTTTTATTACGCTATTTTTCATTTCCAAATGAAACATACCTGTATCCAATTGAAACGAGCCCCGTAGCAACCAGCGATCTTGTCAAGTGGATAAAAAACCTAAACTTTACCGCGTTTAAGAGAACAGGAAAAATATTTGCTAAAAATAAAAACCACACGTTTACAGCAGACACTAGTAGAACATACGTTAGAGGTTTCCTTGACGTTAAGAAGAAGTTCCGCTTGTCACTTAAAAATACTAATTGTGAGGCAAATATATACGTTCATCCTCCAACACAGATCAGCAATCAATTTTTGTACCGCTACCATAATTCTGAAGGAGTCGTGCTAAGACATCCATTTAATCCTTATGATCCTATAAACCGTAAGGATGAAAACTGGAGGTCGAATTATATAAATAATATACCTAAATATTCCCTTCTCATTTGTGATAAGAAGAATGACTCTATTTGTCACAAATTCAATGACAAATTGAAATGGACTTCAATAGTGATTGACAGACCTTTGTATACACGCATATTCGAAGCAGTACTAGTCCTTACAGTTAAATCGAGCATACAAGTTTTGCAAATGCTTTGCATCTACTGTGATCCATGTAAACCTTTCAAATTCATTGTAATCAGCAGTAAAAAACTTCGAAATGTAAAATATTTGCAAGAAAAATACAATTTAAACCCGACAGTTCCCTTTGTATTTGTAATTCTTCAATTTTGGGCTGATCGACAGTTAGATTTATTGACAAATCGTCACAAAAAGAGAAATGTGCTTGAGCATATAAAGGACACGCGAATAGATCAACTCCGCTATCTGGAAAATGTAGCAGACTTACATTTAATAGCTCACCTGTTCCCGGTAAACACAACTCTCAACCTTCGTCATCATTTTGGACCAAGTCACAACAAATGGCGAGCCATAAAAATCAGAGGGTGTAAAAAGTACGGTGGCATCAATTATCATCCTAAACTTCGTCCTAGGATACTACGGGACATAACATTGTACCAGGGCGCGTTTTCGGACTTTAGGCTAGCATTTCGTAGACGACAGTTACATTTTGTTAGTTGCCATAGAGAGCAACTTCATTGGATTGGTCAACTAACGGAACTGATTACTGTGTTTGACACATGGACGTGGGTGTGTCTTCTACTTACATTTGTCGTATTAGTAATCATTACAAATAACCTTAAACATCAATGTAAGCATATGAACATAATTTTTGAATTGTATGCAACGTTTCTTGAGCAGTCATCCAATATTTTTGGGGACGTGTCGCTCAGAAAAAGTTTAACGTTATACATTGCATTCGTAAGTATTCCGCTAGGGTTTTTGTACATAGGAAACCTTTACAAAGGGGATAACATCACAAAGCTTACGTTGGATCCCCCAATGATCCCTTTTGACAATTTTAGCAGTCTGATTAAAAATGGTTTTTTGATTTATGTGCCTCGACATAAACTCAACAATCATGTAATGTTTGCGTCAGGGATTGCAAATGTTAGTTCAAGTATCCAGTCATATTTCCAAGTAAACGGACACGAAACGTTACCATTCGTATCAGATCTGCTTCATAACATATTGTTACCTCGGTTTTTAAGTGACTGGGGCGGGTTAAAGAATATAAAAAGATTTGTTTCGGAAAGAACCTGGTTTTATCTATCCAATTCTAAAATGTTTCCAGCTTGGAACACAAGTGCAGGACTTCCCGGCTATGGTGAGACAGTACAACAAATTTTGGAAATGCATATGCATGCCTGCAACAAATCTGCTGTAATTATAAAAGATTTTAGTGCCATTCCTTTGTACACTATATTAAAGGTGAAAACAAAGCAGGTTTATTATGGACGGGAAGTAATTCACGAAATATTTTTAGGGTACAAGTATAAAGGATATTTTCCTACTCAACTTCTGCAAAGGTATAAATTTTACTTTCAAACTGGTATTGTAGCGTGGTGGGAAAAATATTTTAAGTGGTGTCTAATGATGAAAACGTCATTTAAAGAAAATAATTTGACATTAGCTGTGGTTGAAAACAGCACTTGGACTAACAATCAATCAAACAGTTCGACTGTTTATGCGCTCTGCATTCTACCCCTGGTAGGATTTCTATTGTCGACATTGTCGTTCTTACTGGTAGACAGCTACTTTAGTGTGAAAATTATTCGATTTTTTAAGCATTCACTTTCAAATTTCCTGAGAGCAAATGCTAAATTTATCCGAGAATATTTAAGGAACAAATGTTGCTTTATCAAGAACCAAATGATTTTCAGTTTTCCTGTGAAATCAAATACGAAACTATTAGCCGCATTGTCAAGATTCAGGCAGACTATTTTAAAAATCTACTCGAAACTGGGCTCAAGAAAATATTCACAAAGCAAAAAATAAATTGTTCCTAAAATCTTTCCGCTTTTTCTTTGAAAATCATGAAAAGTAATGCGACAAGGAAGGTGATCCCATTTGAATATATTTGAATACATATGAATATACACGTATTTGGTAAACAGTATACATATGAAAACAAAATAAGTAGGTTGAAAAGATACTTTAGAAATGTCAAAGTTGATTCACTTTGACAATTTATAGTCAAGAATACTAAACTATATGTACAATTATTTACTATAACAACCTAAAAGTGAGACAGGACTACCGTTATTAATTGGGAGCGTGATAAATAGATTAAGCAAGGGTCACACACTAGTCGTTTAATACAGAGAGCATAAGGGCACGTAAAATTGACATATTTCGTTGAAAAGTAAACCTGCAAGTTGGGCCTAGTCTTGGTTTCTACAGCTCGCTTAAGTACTCCCCTTGACTTTACACAGAGATTTTAAGACGAAAAAGAGCAAGTTTACGTATCACTTCATTAACAAAACATGAGCTTTTTTGTAGTAAGCATGGAATAAGCCTTTACAACTAATTGGAGAGGGGAAAGTAGGATGGCATTTTTACATCACAGGAAACAATATTTAGCTTGTAGTCTAGAAAATCGAATTAATTATATATATATATATCAAATTTGAGGTACCAGTAAGTCAGTGACGCGTTTATTGTGAATTTTATTATAAATGTAACACACAAAACAAAAGAAAAACTTTGATGTATTACCCATGAGTTCTTACATAAGCTTAAATGCTAGTAGTGTTTTACATGTGTATAATATCAAGCTCTTAATATATACAAACTGAGCCATTCTTCCAAACACCAAGATTTTCCCATGCCGCATTAAAATCAACCCACAACTCTTTCTGAACTTTTGCATAATCCACATCTCGAGTGGACTACAATCAAAACCATATTTACTCCAAGAATCGAAATTCTTGTTACCTTGTACCCATAGATATTTACCAATTTGTAAAATAATCATCCAGAATAGGAAAGAACCAATATATCCCAATGTAACAAACCCTACAATTAGTGCGTTCAACTCATCCAAGAAATATATATAAATTGAGTTCAAAAATAAAAAGAATGCTGTAAGCATGGCATGAACAATGGTTAAGTATTGGCCTATTAAACACGTCGCATTTTCGTGCAAACTTTGAATCGATTTGTAAAATACACGAATGTTTCCTGGTTTTCTAAGTAGGCTTTCAAGTTTATATGGTTTTTTCGATCCAAGTTGTATTTCTTGAATGAGAAGGACGAGGTAAAATAAGTAGGTTGCTTCCACAGTAGCAGCAGTTGTTATTGCTATTCCCAAGCTACGTCCACATACCAGTTAAGTTTGGCTTTGTTTCGTTCAAATCGTGGGACATAATTTTCTAATATTTAAAAAAAAATTTAAATCACTTTAAAAAAATCTTTCTGTGTTTATTTTACAATTTTTCCAACTTACGTTCAACGAAGCGTAAATATTCAAACAGTCCATTAATTAGCAAGACAACATCTTTAGCATGGTACGAAGGAATGGACAAAATTGTCAACAGAATTATTGCACATATTGTAAATATTAGTTATTCAAATGCAGAAACATAACCAGGAAAGGCAAAGTGTTGTACCAACAGATACCTTTTCTTTAACCTTAGGATCCTCCGAACAAGAAGCAATACAAGTTGTTTTGCTGAATTTAATTGGAAATGCTCCAAGTTTGCAGCCAACATTTAGCAAAATGTAAAATAATAAATACAATCTGTCACTTAACATTTTAGCTCTTCTGAAATGCAATGGGATTTCATTAGAACAGTCAGTAGAACAAACTACTGACTGGTTCCTTTATTAAAAGAATGAAAGAAAATATTGTCAAATTCTATTTTCGTTTTCCAATGAAAGCTGATTTTAAACAATATTGATTTTAAAAATTGCATACCAGACTAATGGCTTGGCAGTCTTTGTCATTGAAATATGTAAATCTAATACGGTAATTTTGTCATCAGTTTTCTTGACTAGTATCAACTATTTTATTTATAAAGCTTTAAACTAAATTACCAATAAAACCTTGTACAAAGTCACTTCAAAGATACACTAAACTTGTTGATAAAGCAAAATATTCTGCTTTTTCATAACAGGCTCAAGGAAACCATGATAAGTGACCATGGAATACATTTGAGGTTATACAAATTATTTTGTAAAATGACTCACTTTTATTTACATAATCATAAAACTTGGAAACCTTTCAGTTGCGATTATTATTTATTACATGTTTACAAATTATACAGCAAATTCCGTTATTACAGTAGAATACCGCTAGTTGACTATAATTATTTTAAATTTATTTGTCAAATCCAAGATTTAGCTTATTAGTATTTGACTACGTTTTTTTGGATCGTAACACCAGAATCTGAACTAATTCAAGAAAGCTTGCCATAGTGAATCCAAAGAAAAGAGGAACAAATCCAAGCTGAACGTACCTAAAGGTAAGCTGATTAAAATCGGTCT
>JAQFZG010004857.1:0-11122 GCA_034695465.1 Entomobrya nicoleti
GAAAATTCAAATATTACATGTAAGCTTTCATATAAAGATTACTCACAAGTTTGCAGTATATTTGTTCAAACGCTTATAGCGCTTCGTTCCATAAACTAGTAAAACTATTTCTGTTTCTCTTGATTTCTTTGCATGCTAACCTTTCAGTCAACTCGATTCCACCACAAACTGAAGTATTTGCGTTTGGTAACGAAATTACACCAAATATAATGGGTAGCGTTAACAGTTTAACAAAAGTATTAAAAGGGCTTCTAATTAATAAACTTTACAATTGTTGATTGTATTTGGCTTTGACAGCTAATGACATTTCAACACAAACTTCACTCGGAGTCGACTCTGAATTGAAACCTCCGGGAATTGGATTTGTTTACACAACAAGGTAACTTTTATACTAGAGTGAATTCATTTATTGAACTTTTAATAATTCAAGTAGGTTTTGGTATATAGATTCCATGTTTGTCGTCTTTATTGCAATGGTTATTGTTGAAATCGGATTTTTCATTGCTGACGTGTTACTAGAAGCTTGGATGTGCAATACACTACTTAAGGCGTCAAAAAATGTGAGTTGAAATTTAGGTAACGTGGACTAAGTCGCATTTTAACTCATGGCCCAAATAATAAATAATTTTCTTCTTTAATAGCGGGACAATTCTGGATTCAAGTGTTGGTTGTGGATTCGCTTGACATTAACAGCAATTAAGCTTGTAGTCATATGTCTCGTACGGATATATGAGATCACTGTGCTGAAGCACGATTGGGTTGATTGGATAATAGATTCTGTGGTTTTGTACAGGATTTTGGAATTAATTATTATTAACAAAATACGACAAGATGTGGTTGCAATGAATAAAGTCGTTAAAGCTAGTGATCGGGGCTGATGTCCACAATTAACAACCTTAGCAAATAAACAAAAGACCACTAGTGTAATTCGATTTGGTCTTTTGTTAAAAAAAATATCTGGAGTAAGGGAACAATCGTTTAACCTCCAAAATGATCCTTAGGAAAAAGGGTTAATTTTCAAAATTTGATCAGGGAATATCAATAAATATATAGTACATTAATATTTTATTCGTTTACACAAAATTTCGTACCATATTTATTATAATTTACAATTTACGTAGTTAGTAAATTTATTTTGGAACATCATTTTCAAAATAGGATTGATGATTAGTTTTTGGTTTGTGCCAATTTTACACTTTTAAATTGGTACAAACCACAATATGTTTGTACAACAATTCCAATGAGCAGAAAATTTGGTTTTCAACTTACGATTAATAATCTTACAATAAATACTTCATATAGATAAGTAACTTCATGCAGACATTTACCTCCATATTATACGAAAACAAAATGTTCCATATATGTTTTTTCATTTAAAATTGTTTTTGAGATTATACCATAATTACAAACAAAAATTATTTTCTAATATGTAACAACTGTCTTTATAAATCGATTTCAATTGTAACGTTAATTCCTGTTGTACCAGCCAATTTCCTAAATTGTGATTTGTTCCATATCTCATCTTTAATTAAATTTAAATTAAAATGCCAAATTAAAATCTAGCTTTTTAACATTCATGAGTAAAACTAAAACCAATATGCTGGTAAGTTAGCCTGCTTTCAAGTTTCCGTATTCTGTGTAAATAAAAAAGTTTAAAATGCATCTTTCGAAGAAACAAGTATGGTAGCAAAATATATTGGAAATATGTATTTATTAAGGATATCCGCGTCGCACATTTTTTGCATTCGTGACTTTAACAATAATAATAAAAATCCTTTAGAAAATACACTAGCATTGAATTATGACCTTTTTATCAAAAAACTAGAAAGTACACGCTTATTTTAGTAAAATTACCTAAATAAAAGCACAGCATTAACCAGTGCATCAGTAAGTTTCATACAATACGCCGCTACGGAACTACTATTGATTTCGAAGAATGGTCCATATTCAACTTTAATATGTTTTAGCGCCTTGATTTCCAAAAGTTCCCATTTTGACTTTCTAGTTTGTCTCAACATTATATTTGACAACCCATCCTTCTTTAGCTTTTCCAGTAATTGTTCAGATGCCAATAGAGTATTAATTGCAACCCGAAATCCCGACAATGTTAGTCCAACCAAAATAATTGAAAGGATCAACTGAAACAAATATACAAAATCTTCTACTTGACCATAACCCACAGTGCACAACCACAGAGACTGCACAGTTGCAAGAAATACTGCCGTCAATGTAAGTCCAACAATAGCATGAAGACGTGCCTGAATTACATTGAAAATGAGATACAATTGTGTGTATAACCGTATCATCTTTGGCGGGTTTATCCAAACACCGTAACTTGCCATCAAACATTTTATACTATTTTTCCCACTGTCCATGTACACCAAAGCGAATGGGATAATCATAGAGATTAATTGACTAAATTGAGCTGCGGTAATGTTTAAAACTATAAATCGAATAAACCTAGACAATTTAATTTGTGCATACGTTTGGTACATAGGATTAGGTAAGTAAGGCTGTGTCACAAAATAGTATGCATCCCAGTCAGTTATTACGCAAAACGCCGCAGCTGAGGGCGGAAATATTGCCATAAAATATATAAACCCAATGATAGCCCAATCTAGTGCACGTTCTTTCTTTCGGGAGTACATTTTCCTTATTGTCTTCACTTGTTTTGAAGCGACAGCGATAAGATTTCTTTCAAAGTTCAGCATTTCATTGTATCCAAGAATAAAAGAGCGTCCATCTGAAAGTCCAGCCAGTATCACTGATTGTAAGCCAAATATTCCGAAACTCATTAGTGTGTATGTTTCCAACAGCATTCTATCAAATCCAGGACGTGGATGTATTAGGTGGGTGATCACTACGTAGAGACATTCAAAAGCATAAAAGGTAAGTAAGATTTGACCGATTATCCAAATAAGCCAAGTAAACGTTTTGGTGCTATAAGTAAACGCAGAAAGGTCAGGCTTCCAGTAGAATGGTAGGGGTTCGATGTAGAAATAGAGACGGCGAGGAACTCGCAATGTGTGCATTTGCAGAGTAGATAACATTTTGAGCTGTATTTTGTGTGTTTGCTACAGCATATAATCAGACAAAACTTAGATACTTCTCAAAACTCCTTCAAACTTTTTAGTCCTGGTTATAGCACTGTAATACGGTGAAATTTACGGAGAATCTGTTCTGATACTGGAAAAATTATAATTTGTATCGTATATTCTTTGTGGTTGCAAAAAGCAGTTTCCTTTCTCAACACAATGACTGAAGAAACTGAAGGATTCGAAGGTTAATATCTACATTCTTGGTCGACTAATAAAAAACTTCTAAATAACTAAATACATTGCTAATGATCAATAATGGACTCAACCTAAAGCGGTTTTGTAATGGTTGATATACTTCAGATTCAAATTATGGCAATTACTTGAAATTATGATATTATATATTTTATCCAAAGTAATTTTGCTATTTTTTAATAGTTCGTTTTCACAATTTGTACAAATTAAGTTTTCACGTAATATTTTAAACTTGCCATTAAAGTCAATGGTAATTCCATTTAAATTGGAATTTTGTATGCAACTTTCAAGGGCAGTTTATTTAGGGCAATTAAGTGTTGTAATCAGTTCATTTTAAAGTGCAAAGTTTTTGGTTGGGCACACCTTCCAGAACGTCAAGATCATATCAAAGCATTGGTCAGTAATAAAACATTGATTCGTGATTCAGCATTTATCTTCTTAAATATCTTGTGTGTAATAATACTGTATTTTATGTTGCGAAACAAATTTTAAATTTGAAACATTTAATTTAATTGATAAACACTTAAAAAGTTTAGTGTATTTTAAGCAGGGTTTCTGTTCTTGGAGTACATTTAGTTTATTTTTTTTTAATTAAATTGGGATCGATTGTGATATTAGTCTGATTTTTATTGGCATCAAAACTTACACAATTACTTCCAAATTGCAAAACGAGGAGTTGATTTATTTAAGTCCAACTAATCTTTGAGGTCTTAAGGTATTGTTTTATTGATTTATTTATTGGTAAGATATTTATTGTTTTAAGCTCTTATTTGTTAATTTAATAAAGTACTATGCCATGTATAATTTGATGGATGTGGTTTTAATTTTTCTGATGGAATCAAATGGTTTAGTTTCCACAAATTGTAGTAGTTTTTAGTGTTTTTCATAGTTTTTCTCGAGGCCATAAAACCATTTATCAGAAACCATGATTTGGTAGAATACTCGGTAACATTAATATTACCCAATAACACAATAAAGTAGTAATCACCAAATTTGAAATAATTCATCGAACCTGCCGGCTTTTCGACTGCTTTTGATCTCGACCATTATTTGAAGACGAAATTTGCTCTTCTGCATATTAAAATGGAGCACCTCTTCAAGATCCTTTAAATCAATGGGTAATAAACCAAGGCAGCAATGGGGTTTGTATGCAACAAATTCTCTTTGTACACTGCAAGGATATGCTTTGCATGATTGATCCTGACGTTATGTTCGTCCATCAATCCAATTTAAAAGCTATATTTTAGTCAAAAAATTTACGTGGATTTGCATGTCGAACTACTTATTTATCATGCATTTAAAATACAAAGACTTGCTCAATACATCTAAGCTTACATCTGTATTAGTGCTTAAACTCGATTATTTTGTAACTGATATGCTTGTTACGATACTACGATAAAATTGTGACTTAAACTCTAAATACATACCATATTCCAAAAGCTTATATGGATTTGATTTCTTAACTAAATGTTTACCATAATATTATATAATAATTTTTTGCTGAATACAATTGAGCTTGCAAACTTGATACGTTTTCATAAATCAATTCTCCAATAGCACCAAACTAATAGTTTGATCAATACAAAACTGTTGAACAGTCAATGGAGTCAATGGCTCTGCAAAATTTGTACTTCCAATGAAAACCTTTACAATTTTACAGGATTTTAGGTAACGTCGAAACCACGGAGGTGAACGATGGTCTATACCTGCCTTAAGTTTGATTTCCAAAACATATTCCGATGCTGCAAATACATCTGCCAAACTTGAATACATGTATACCAATATAACAAAGTTATTTGCCCCGGCTACAAACATTACAAGAAACATTGGCAGCGGTAGTGTCAATCCGAGCTTAAGGCAAGCATACCAACATACCGTTTGAATAAATAGTACTGCTACAAGTTGTTTGGCTATCATGTTGCAATATAGTCTCCGAAATTCCGTGTTCATTACATCGATTTCTCTGTACATAAGACATGTTTGCCAAAGGTCTTTCCCATTTCTGGTCAAACGATCACATATTTTCTCACCGGCCTCTATTTGATAGTTTTTCATGCAATAGCTCTTCAACAGTACAGAAAAAGTCACATAGAAATAAGCTCCATGTAAGATCAAAGACCAATTAAAAGCCGTTACAAAAAGTATCAACGACTTTGTCCAGATTTCATAAAGCGACCAAGTTGCTTGAAACTCTGTTCCAAATTGACCACCACATTGACTGTCAACCAACCAGTATGCACCCAAAATAGAGGGCATACAAGGGTTTCGAAGCAAGTCCAAATAATAGGACAGAGGTCCACCAATACTACAATAAGCCATGAGTTTCATTGCCGCCTTGATTCCTTTCCCACCATTTGGATTCCAGGTTTTACCTTCGAAAATAAAAATAAACAGTTAGGAATTTGTCCTAATAATTGTGCAACCAAATCAGAGCAATTACCTGTTCTTCGTTTTTCAAATATTAGCATTCCATTAAGATATAAAACGACAAGTTCCGACTTCAAATAAAACACAGCGCTCAAGTAGTTGAACAGTACCAAACAGCAAACGATAAACAAGCTATGTAGTTGCATAAAAAGACTGGCCATATTCCATGTCCATATCACTTGCAAGAAAGTGAGCAAGGCAAATATGGCACTTGAGAGTAGCCTCAATAGGAATATGGTATGCTTCTTTTTGGATTTGACTTCGAAACAATTTTTTTGCTGTTCCATTGGAATAGTAAACTGTCAAATATGTCAGCGAATTTCATATGCTCTATTAGAGCCTCAAGAAGATGTTCAGATATGAGCATTGTAAAACGTGTGTAATGATCGAAAATCGAAATGAATAACCGGGAAAAAAAGTTTCAGATCTTCTTGGCTCGTGTTTTTTAAGATATTGAAATTGTTTTTGGTTTATTGCGTTCGCAAAGTAGCTCCGAATTTAATTCACTCATCACAAATATAACAATGATGACAATAAACTTAGCACAAGTTGGACAATGAACTATTACGACGGTGATCTACGCTTTATGATAATGGCAGATAAATTTTATCCGATATTTTTTCATCCGATTAGTTTGTGGTCTGTCATGTTGAAAGTATGAAGCGAATATATACTGTTATTTCTTTGAAATTGTTATACTATCAATCAGACTTTACTTGAACTCTGACTAATTTATTTGCTTATCAAACCGGGTTTTCCAACATACCATGGTATGGATATTGCACATGGATAGAGCGCCACTAAAAGAAAAGCTGAATATTGCATTAATTCCAATAAGCGTGGAAAGACTACTAAAATTTTAATTAATATGTGGCTAAAACGCGCAAGACTAAAGTAGGTTTTTCCAAAGCCGATCCGATTTATAGCATCCTTAATTGATTTTGGCACTTTATTTTGCTAGATCTAATCAAAAAGTTATGATAAGTCAGGAACTCTTACCCGCGGTTATAGAAGCGGACTTCATTATTATGTCAATCATAATATTCAATTTAAACCCTATCTATCTGTAAAATAAATAATCCTTTTTATACAATACGTATAGTTTTTTACTAATAAGTTCTAACAGTTGCTTTTGCTAGATCTAATTAAGAATCCAGACGGTATATCTGTCGTTCTGAAAGTGGACTTCATAAATAAGTCTATTGGTCTAGCCAATTGTGACACACTTTTTCCTGCTTGAGAGCGGCATTATTCTCCACGTGTGCGTTTCATTAAGTATCCTTGGATTAGTTAATAAATTATTGTTTTTAGCACCTAGAAAAACTTAACTGGAATATGTTGTATTCGAAATAAATTCCATACCTTACAGATATACTCTGGTATACGTTACGAAAAATATATTCGGACATTTTTTACTTTGTTTAAACATAACATATTCATTTTTCTACATTTTCAGAAGTAAGAACAATGACAATTGTTTGGTTATAACGGAAAACTTTTTCTATACTCTATTTACTGACCACCGTGCACCTTTCGCAATAATGTAATTTTTGTAATGTTATTAAATACTTCTGATGTCTTACTCAGTCAAATGCTCTCAAATGTAATAAACTCATGCGTAATGCGAATGCGCCACTAAATGTTTGTCTGGGTCACTATTTAGCCTAATTTTTAATTACGCAAGCTTGCGACTTAAGGACTAACAACATAAACTTTACAAAAATTCATTTATCAATTGAAATTTATTTAGGGCTTATTAACGAGACATCGTTGTTGAAAACCCTTTTGTAAAATACTAAATTTTGGTATAAATTCGAGTTTTATATTTGGTCATATGGGAACTGTTAGACCCAATCTAAGCATTTCTCTTTGTAACATAAATTTTTGTAGTAAATGTAGCACAACTTAACAGTCTTGCTCAATATCACTTTATTGGCTATTTTAAAAATATATATTATTGGCATTCCGTAATATTTCAATGATCGCATAAATTCAAAGCGAGATAAATAATTGGTATAATTTAAGCACGAGAAATTATTTTCCGCTATCTTTATAAGTAATAAAACTGTATTAAACCAGTTGTTAGCTTTCACTATTTTGCTACACTTGGCCTTTACGGCAACAGTTTTTGCATTAAAGGAGTACAGTTTTTTTATTTCTTAAATAAAATTTGGTTTGTATTTCAACCGTGTTTAATTTTTGGGAAACCATAATGGTTACGATAAAGAAAACATATGCACCCACTAATTACACGAATGTGTTGTACTATTACTACAAATTCGCGTATTTTTTGGCATTTGCACCATTTTGCTTCCGTAGAATTGAGAATGGACAGTTGAAAGTTACTTAGCACTGGTCACAAATGGTGAGTAAATTATTAATAAATCTTTTTTTATACATACATATTACCGCGATTGCGTACTTGAAATTTAATTCCCTTTTAAATTTTCCCACTATTTTGAATAGGTTATCTGTCACATTTTTTTGTAGCTTGGTTTTACTTTAGAAGCATCATTTTTGTGAAATCTTCAATCTTCTATTTACATTTACCAACACGCTATAAAGCAAATCCAGTCATTTTTCTTAATATTATTGAAAATGCTATTCAAGTTATTGTGGTAAGTCTTTCAATTTATGCTCAAACCACCAAAGGTTCACTTACAATGGATGTTCTGCAGAAACTCAGAATTCTATTTAACAGCCATGAATTGAGCAAACTCAGGCAGAGATAGATTTTTTGTATTTTCAAGGTTTTTACAGTATATTTTTGAAAATTACAATATTGGCTCTAAAATCGTTCATGCGGAGTACATTTTTGCTCTTCTAACCATATATTGGTTATCGTGTAGATTTGCCAACAACGTAAGTTCTTGAGCGAGTTCGAATTTATAATCATTTGGTATACTTAGTCAAATCCAAAAGTTCGTAAGAACTTTTGATTACCAATAACTTTTAAATTAATGCACTAAACAGTCCCTACTTTACAGCATTGTATGGGTAAGATTCTAACTTAAATATATACTGAAGGATTCTCTGGCTGAGTTTATTGGTAAATGAGATCGCTGATAGTATTTCAGTCAAAAACTCGGCTTTGTGACATGTGGGTGTTTGAAGTATGAGTACTACTTGGTCTAGGACGCGGAAGAAATCGTAATGACAGGGAATATGGTTTTCATAAAAACCTGATTTTTATTAATTTGCTTTACAAGAGGTGCCAACTTCAAGAAACCACCTAGCACATCTTAGAGAAAGCCCAAAGACATTATGCAATTTACGCAAAACACTACACATGGGTAGCGTAACCTTGTTTGCTATTTCACATACATTAAGTATATTACCCTATTTTAGAATATCTTGTACTTTCTCGGCATTCCTTTAATTTACACTAAATTTGACTCGCCCATTTCTTTCATTCTCCACAACAAGGATTCTTCCGGTAGCGGATCAGTGATACCATTTCTGAATTGTCGAAAGACCGGCCAATAATTCACCAAAAACCCTTTCTACTTTTTTCTTAAACTTGTTTCAGAAGAAGCCTTCAAAGTATGACACCTATATTTGCAACCCGTTTTCTTCATTAGAAAAATACATCTTGTTTCGTCTATGAGCTGTAACTAATGAACAGAAGTACCTACATGGCTTTGGCACATTAAGTTAGACTCGTACCCATAAAATGCTGTAAAGTAAGGACTGTTTTGTGAATTGGTTATTGGTAATTAAAATTGCTTACATTTTTTGGATTTGCCTACGTAACAGTGTTAAATATATTGTTATGCATAGATGGCATCATTGAAGGGGCTTATCACCTTGCAAAAAATTGCGCGGGAATTGGGACAAATTCGACAACTTCTTTGTACACATTGGCTTACTACGCAGTATGCAGCTTTACATGCTCTGCCGTTCTCAATGAGTTATTCTACTTTTACGATTGTACTGTGAGACATATTTAGCATTGTTTGAATAATAATGTATGCACAATAAATTAATTTAGTATGCATTTATATGTAATTTAGTATTTCAGCAATGTCGTGGTCAACTTCTTTGTGGCATCGGATTTTACATTCTATTGGCAATCATAAATGGACTATAAAAACATTTTATTACATTAGTTTTACTTTTGAAATGATTTTACCTTTTTTAAATGATTTCTAAGGATAAAAAGAATGTTTTTAAAATGTTGTTTTTTGTGTTTCACATAAACTATCAAGTCAATCTTCCTCTTTTCCTTTTTTGCAGGTAAATATTTACTATAATTTTACCTTTTTTTTTAATTTTAGTAGTTCAAGCCACAAAAGTTGAGTAAATTGTCACTAAATTAAATCGGTTAGATGCATTTTGCTTTTTGTGATTACGTTGATTTAATTAGTTATAGATTTTTTCGGTACTACAATGTTTTGCAACAAGTCGTTGATAACCTTACTTCTGCGTTTTCCTTTTAATATTCATCTGTTATTTTTATATTTTACTTGAAATTATCAGCATAAGCACATACAATTTTGGCTGTATGATCAAGTTATATATTATAAATACAAAATAAATTGTTTAAGAGTTTGAATCTGTAAGCATTGAAATCAGTAAACGTAAAATACGTTGTTATGAAGCATAAAATATATTTTTATTCTGGAAGACATCTTTTGCACGGTAACGGCCCATCCCCCCAAGCCCATAAAATTATTAGTATGTAATTTAATATGAAATAATAAACTATATCCAAAATTCAACAATGAAGTATGCATATTCATATATGAAATATTATGCCATTCTATAGTATTTTACATGCTGATTTATGTTTTGACGAGTTTGAAATGCAATCTCCTACCGTTGCCGAGAAACAACCCGATAGGGTATGATTTGCATAGGTTTTAGGGTCTCCCCCAACCCAAGTAATACGGCGTCCCATGGTAATGAATGGGTCTCTGAAACATGCTACATAACATAACATTCCACAGAAATTCGGTTAAATTCAAAAATTGTGTGCATGCAATTCAATAACAAAGAACGGTTTTTAAAATAAGTTTTTATTCAATTAATAGCGAGCGAAGTGAGCAGGGTCGGTTAGGTTCGGTTTTAAATTCACAGAAATGTGTACACCGACTTTAAAAAATGTACAGGGTTGTAACGCTGAGCTTGGGCAGGAAGCAAGTTTAGGGAGCAAGTTTAGCCTGCGAACTCTCCAAAGCGAAGCGCTTAAAATGAAGTTTCAGAGACTCTCTCATTACAATTGGACGTAGTATTACTAGGGTGAGGGGAGACCCTTTAGCCTATTGAAATCCTACAATAACGGGTCGTTTTCTCGGAAACGGTAGGAGACTGCATTTCAAACTCGTCATTATTTCATATTAAATTACATACTAATAATTTTATTGTTGGGGGGAAAGTACACTGGGGGGTAAGGTTCTTGGGGG
>JAQFZG010004858.1:0-11121 GCA_034695465.1 Entomobrya nicoleti
GGATCGAAAGGACAGACACAGATCCAGTACATGAACTTCATGTAGGCCTGAATGTATGTTAGTTCCTGATGCGATCCCGTGTCTTGGATGTTATCAATATTGATGCAAACAAATCCTTTGCCTTTAAGATGTTTCGGATCACTGGACATGGCTGGTTGACTTGCTTCGTCTACATTCTCATTTAAGTCGTCAGTTACCCCAACAACTGCTTTCTCTCCTGTAAAAACAATACGATTTTAACCAAACGAAAAAATCCATGAAAATATTACGAAAATCCACACGAGATAACTTTACAATTACACATTCAATATTTAATGATATTTAAAATTATTATTTAATTATTACCTGATTGTCGCCTTCCTTTAATGAGACGAGGTGTCTCATCTGGCAATGAGTATGAACTTAAACTGTCGGTTTCAACTAGCGTATTTCTGTTACCCCAGGCACCAACAGGTTTCACTCGAAAGGCATCTTTAACATTCTTGTTTGAATTTTCACTGCTGCTAGTACTTCCGGGAGATGTAGGTGCTATTTGTTGACGAACAGGCATTTTAAAATCTTATCAGATTAGTTTAATTAGCTTTACTACTCGGGAATGTGTTTGAAAAGTAATTTAAATTAGTCAAAAGAAAACTGATGTGTTTTAATTCAAAGTTTCTTAGTTTAATTTTGGATACTATTACTACAATATTAGCTAACTAAAATTATTTGATGGGTAAAAAGGATATTTTTTTTAGAAAGATGGGCATCTAGAAATAACTGCAAAGTGGAACGGGTAAAGTCGGAATGATACATTAAGTATTTTTGCATATGTACGTTGTACTTACATTTTGTTATTTGATTATTATTTTAGAAATGAATTAGTATTTATCTTAAACATAAGCTCGTAGGTTTAAATGGGGAATTGCATTTTAATACAGGTGATCGTGTAAGGTGGAACATTAAGTTAATAACGTTGTGGCAATGTAAGAGCATTTTAGTATGTTGGGAAGTAGGGGAAATGAAATCCACCCTGTCACCCTTTTACTTTCTCCGTAGAAGAAAGCAGCATGTGTTAAAATTGGTTATAGTTAGGGGGTCGGACACAATGTTACTTAAAAACATATTTATTTATAAACAACTTCTTTCAAGTTGCTTAGTTATAAGTTAGAGCTGGGTATCAATTTTGCATAGTCATATATTTTACATCACATTAAAGGTACTATCCAGTATGCAAAAGTGAATTAAATGGAAATACAGTCTATTTGTGTATATCATGAACTCCTTTTTAGGGGAAATTAATGTTTTGTTCATTTTACGCGACCAATTTGTTTTAAAACTAGCAATGCCAAGAGTACTCTGAATTATCCCACCTACTAAAATTCTGTTTTTTCTTGAATCCATTTTTGCACGTAAATACACGAAATATTGTGATGTTTTGTTTAGCTCGATTTCAAGGTTAACTTTTCCATGTATTTATGAACTACCACTAATCATAAGTATCATATCTTAGTAAACATAATGATCTTGGGTCCACACAGAGCTGATAATTTAATATGCATCAGAGTTAATGATGGTGGTATGCCTGCGGATATCAGTGTTGGCGATTTAGAACGACAACATAGAGAAATGATGTTTATATGTAATACATGTAAGAGTAATAAGAGCAAATAAGGCGTTGAGTAATTTAATGTAAAAAGTATGAATGTCATGGTCTAAGACCAATCTAAGAAAAAATCCTTAATTAGAATTTTAAAGACATTATGAAAAAACGATAAGTACTAGGAGAAAATTTCAAAATCCAATCATTTTATATCTTATTTGTTAATTAAATTCAAGAGCAAACATACTCGAACATAATTTTTGAATTTCTGTAACGAATGAATTTAAAAAATCAGGCTTAAAGAAACGTTCCATGAACATGGTTTTGTATCCTTTAAAATTGTTGGGCATCAGAATGTTGAAGCATGTTCATCGTCTTCCTTCGTTTTCTCCCTGCTTGGCTTTTCCAGTTGCTTTCTTGCCACCCTTGCCCTTGCCAGTAACCATCACGTTCTACAAAGTAAGAATTTTAGAACGATATATTCATTTCTGTGTATGCATAGTTCACATGTATGCACTTAAACACGCAATATGCTAATATCTGCTCTATGGTAACAAGTATTCGTATAATATTTTGTTATTATAGTACACATCAATTACTTACCATCATCGATAGAATAATGAAAACGAAAAGGGTTAATTTGCACACTTTGTTAAAAAGCATTATGTTAATTTAAATTTGAATTCCTTATATGCGGTCAAACATTTATTTATTTTGACTGAAAGTGAAAATCAGCAGAATAATTTGCATAGTGGTTTTACACATAGGGCAATTACACAATGACAAATGTGCTAGCTCAATGTTTAACTGTTGATTGTAAAGACTTTAATAGGTTTTAATGGTGTAAGTGCATTGACATAAAACTTATCGCACATTTAATCATTTCGTATTGTGTAACTGCTTGACGTCAGTCAGATATGTGCGACATATGTAAGTCATTTGAAAGCTAAGAATCATTAAAATTTATGTACTTTTGTCTTTTAATTTGAAAAACTTTAAACGTGACATCATTGCTTTTTACATGAAGACTTTGAATTTTTGTGATATTTAAATTTAGACATCCTCTAATGTAAACTCCCATTAAATGCATCGGGAAAAATTCACGCATTGCACATATATAGTTTTCCATTCGCAATTATCGGTTTGTTTTACTTTTGGTGGGTTATATATTTATTTTATATTTATATATTGTAGTTTTAATCCTGCAATACCATAAAGCCTATTATTCATACATGTCGTTAAAGTTGGCTTTCTCTAAGTTTTAATTATTTACTATATATTTTCATACAGAACATGTAAACAATATAACTATATTTATTTAACCCACTTTTGCATTGTAAACCAGAATATTACATAGACAACTACTACAAGCTTATTTGTGAAATATTGATGTCAAATAAAAAAGCAATCAAGGGTAAACCCTAGTCTAAGACACAGCTTTGAAAAAGCAAGTCTTGCACAAAAATTAAATGATGATATTGAATGCCAACATTCCGTGTCAAATTGTTGCAAAGGAAACCCGAAAAAATAAGCTCATTTTACCCGTTTACCATATCTGAGAGGGTTGAAGCGTAGACTACCCGCAGAAAAATTGATAGAATAAAGCATTCACTCTTTGCTCTACCCTTCTTCTTTCAAGGCTAACACAACCGGACGGAAGAATTTTGTAGGACATTCGTGCGTATATATGAAATAAAAATATCTTCAAAGCCAGCCTAGTCAAATCGCACCCACGGGAAACGAATACACTAAATAAAATATACATCATTTGTGCAGTTTATGAGTCAGTTCTGGAATATTACGCATGTTTTCGATTCTATGGCTTTATTCACAAACACGTCATAGCTTAGTATCCAAAATAATTACATAGCAACATTAAAACAACTCGTTATAAAAACATTTAAAATAAAATATTGTAATACATACATGCTAAGCAGTTTTTATGAACTCAATGTTAACATTATATCAATAAAGTCATATCAAATAATCAGTCCATGTTAAACTACACCTGCATAGTGTTCTACTTAATTTATCCAAATTTATGTATCCATCAGATTTCACCGAATATGCTATGAGTTATCATCATCATCAAAAGAGGATCATCTTTAGTGTAAAAAGCTCAATGTATGCATGGCCAGCATATTTGTATAAACATGAATTGCACATTAACTTAATTTTACAGACTACCATACCCAAAAGTGTCAAGTAAAAGATTTTAACATTCGTTTCCAAGCTAATTAGTTGAACCTATGTTAATGTTTGCAATTTTGTACGCACATGATTAAAACAAATGGCTTAAAAGCATGAAATATTTATTTATGTACATGCAAAAGTACCCTGCAGAAATTAAATTATATAATGCAATTTTACCAGGGAAATGTGTGTGAAACCAACGTACGTATGATGACTTAATGAAATTATGAAATCAATGTTGAAATACAATCTAGCAGTCGAATTTGTGCCTGATCAAATTATTCTGATAGCACTGGTAAGATAATGAGAAACACTCAACAAGGTAGGTTATAGAATAGTTTAATTTAGACACGGGTTTTTACTTAAGTGGATGTTTGAATTTTTCAGAAATTTGTTAATCAATCAGAAATTAAGAAATTTTTGACAAATATTGAGTGTAATTTTATTTGTTGATTTGATTGAACTCCCAGAACAATAGATATTAGAATTTCAAAACTAAATCAAAAATCGAGTGAAGCTGATCCATTTCATCAAAAATGCGTAATCCGTTTCCGTTTGAAAATAACTTTGACTGCCATTATGACCCTGCTGTCTTGTGTCTTTTTGGTGGTTTAACGGTGGTTTTCTTCTCGGCTGCCATGATCTATAATATTTTTAAAACGTTTGTTTGAAAATTTAACAGGTGATAATTCTTAAATAGGGGCTTTTTAGGTAAAGGATTATAATTTATGTTTGCACATATGTTATGTTTATATTTACTGTATTTATTTATAATTGCTTACCAGTGTGGAAAACATCAAAACCAAAACAAGTAAAGTAGAAAGTTTTGCTAAAAAGTGCATGATATTAGTATTGAATCGTTTACTATTATATAATATCAAAGTAAGGATAAACCAATGCTGGGACTGAAGTGAAAAGAACTTTTGCTTCGTTTACGTTCAAAAATCACCTTTTCCATTTAATCTCAATGTGCATCATAAAAATAATTTATATGATATTTAGTAACATAAATTTTTAATTGATGCATTGTGAATTGTAGTAACATCATGACGTTAACTACGCACACATCAGTTGAAATAGTCATTTCGGGAATGTTTAACTAATTGTAAGATGATGGATTAAACAAAGACATTTATGAACGGTTAAAATGGTGTACAGAATTAGTTATTAAATTAGGCATTCTATGGTATCATAAAGGTTAAGCTGCAGCCAATAAATGGTATCATAAAACAAAGATGATGGGTTAAATTCATGGTAATAGTTTGCAAATGTACGAACACTACAAATTATACAGACTTTAAAAAAGAAGTTTTACATATTACAGTTGTTGATTTAATGATAACATTTAATAGTAAGTTAACTGGAAATAGTAAGTACTCGACTAATTCAATTTCAGCAGATATGATATTTAACATATTTTTTATTTAACCACAATTGAGTTTACACAACATGTAATTTAATTTAATGTGTTCTAGCTTATTATTCAATGTAATACAGCATTTAATCATATAAATGTATACTAAAATGCAAGTGCAGTCACTACATATCTACTGTCTACAGGTGATTGTATATTTCAATTTGTTTGCAATTTCGAAATGAATTTGACAATATTTTTATTTACAGTAATATCTAAATTTATACAAATACTTAAAATAAGAATTATTTAAATCGAATTAAATATGGTTCGTTACAATTTTATTAATAGTTCTTAAGGTACAGTTTTTATTTGGTCGAATCTTAAAAATATTCAAGCCTTAATCTACTTTATAATTAAGTCATTACTCAATTGCTTTGAGGACGTCAAATAATGATACGAGTATCTTAGTGTACGCTTGTAGCATATTTAAAAGTTATTGGGTTTCTTCAAATTTTAGCATATATGTGTAAACGTAATCACCAAAAATAATTAATAATTAATTAGAAATATTTGTTTTGATACAAATCTAAAATAATACTGTGTGAAATTATTCTTATAATAACACGTGCTTACGCTAAATCTTACATGAGAATCATGAGAAGTTTTTATTATACATGCTACTGTTAAACTTAAAGTTATAATATTATGTCAGTATGTGGTATACACTATTCGGCTTTTGCTTCCCTTGACTGTGCCTGAAGTACGAATACGGATCCAACCGAACCAATAAACTGCAAATTTCAGAATAAAATAGAATCAAATTTCATACTTGAACAGTATTAAACTCATGTATGTATTTATGTATGTGTGATCGCATATGCTGACAACTTGTTAGAAGTTCAACTTACTCGGTAAAGGAAGCTTTCATCAATGAGAAACTGCCCCTTTCCCATTCCAATGGGCTCCTTCTCCAGCTCGTCTACTATCAATGACACTTTCTCAAGAAACTCTCTATCCCTGCTTTTCCATGCCAACCGCCGAACCCATTTTCGTTCTGCATCATTCTGACAATGAAAACAAAAGATCATAATTATATTACTATATTCTATATATATTGCTATATTGGAATGAGTGATATTATAGTATTAAATTAAATTTTTACAAGACTTGATGCTTGAGTTGCAGTTCGGTATGTGTAGGACGCCCGTATCATATTGTACAACAATCGAATAGTGTATGTCACAGAGAATTCCCCATCAAATACGTTCAGCGCAAAATATACAAAAAGCATGAGATTGTGGGCGTGCTTGTACTTGAAGAGAGAGTCGAATGCATCGTTGTCGTCATTTATTGTTTGCTTGAGAAGTTTGAAATGAGCCCAATCTCCATTCTCAGTGAGAAACTCAGCCAAGGAAATATTTTCAGCGTCATTATTCGGATCGTTTATTTTTACTTCCAGGACCCTCATTTCTAGATTAATTGTTTCCGCATTAGTCAACATCATATTGGTCAAGGCGTCGTTATGAAGAAAGCTGCAGAAGATCACGATCATCCGTAAACCTCCAAGAACTATCTTTGTTGCAGTAAGACCGTTTCCATTTTGTTCCACAAATGTTTCCACCATTGTCCCATTTTCAAAGTCATCCAATCTCCAAACGAACATATCGTCTACAATTTCCTTGAAGTGATACTGAAGAGTCTTCTCAAGTGTCCAGTCCATGAATCCAACATCCCAAATGATATGCATAAGGCACACAACAATTGAAACGGTTCCGAGAACAATTGTGTACTTCATTGATGACCCAGGTATTTTATTTTTTGGTAAGTTTTGCTTTTTAAATGCATGCAGCTTTCCCCAACTCTTGAACATTCTGACAAGTTTCCATTGCTGCCGAAGGAGGAAATATGCATAGTAAGTTTTGCTTGCCACGATCAAGACAAAATAGGACATGTTTATGAACGTTTCCAAATTTCCATCAGAGAAGTTATCAAGTAGAAAGTACTTCACCTCCAAGACTGACTGAATGATAGATAGGGACATAATGATCACGAAGCACATCTGTAAATCAATTAAAAATAGAGAATGACAATGAAATAATGCTAAAATTAGTTATGCAGTAGAAATAAATTTGGTTAAACACTATGCTCGTTTCATAGATGCATGGTATGGTAGTAAAATATGTACAATTATAATTGGGTTACAAATATTTACTATGAATTATAAATGATTTGATTTTAAAGACACTTTTAAAGTAAATTGATTTCTATAGTTGATTTACATAATTTTTGCCGAGCGTGAAATGCGTAATTCAAAAATATCCCGCGATGAGTACAAGGTGGTTTCAAGCTATGGTTTTGGTTTGTGATCATTTAAAATCGTGCGAATTTATAGCTCATTTTTTAGTTTGGCTTTACGCATTCGCCTTAATTGAAGCATAGTATTTGTTACTTTATCTAGTTTGCACGGTCCTCTATGTTTCCATGAACATAAATTGGCAAATAGCGCCGTCGTTTTTGTGCATGTTTATGCATTTCATACAAATTTAACAATATTAACAAATGTGAATGTGGTCAAATTAAGTGCAAACCATTTCATGTGCTAGTAGTCCAGTCCATGTGATAGCCATAATCAGAGGGAGGTGAACGAAGAAGGGGTGGGCACGTCTACTTCAATACCAACCAAAATATTTTTGCGATATTTTGCTTAGACATAACGTAAATATTCACATGACATGCCTAGTTTACATCATCCCATAACCAATAAGCCAGATGTAACGACGGAGCTGAATTAGTGTGACACATTATATTTATACACATTGTTGTTGACAATGAAAAACGCTTGAGAATGATATATGTGATATGACCCATAAGCCTGAAAATCAATAGGGTTCTTGCACTTGACCATAGTGACCCACATGCCAAATTTGGGCGAAATTCGCGTTTTTTAGTTATTGTAAGACAGACGGACAAACATGATAAAGTCAATACTCAGCTGAGCTTCGCTTTCGGCTCCGTAATATCTATAATCAATATTTTTCTTGCGGAAAAACTTTCTAACGCACTTTATCTATGAATTAAATGAAACGTACACAAAATGCCAAATCCAGTCACTTCTCCAGCATGCCGGGTAGTAAAGTAAGGGTATAAAATACATTAACTATTCCCAGCTAAAATGATAAAGTAACGTAGTTTATGCCATTAACTAAAAATCTATGTTGTTTAAGTTTTACCACGCTTTACATGTATGTATGCTGAAATTGAATTAATAGTGTGACGAAATTATTAAAAGCACATATGTTGGATAAATGAGCACGAAAGTTCGAAAACAAGGATACTATTTAGTAAAACGAGTTGACTTACCTTCTGAAGGAAATTTAACATCCCTTGAAGCACGGTTGTCTTATCATCAGATTCTTCGTTTCTCATCGGATCGAAAGGACAGACACAGGTCCAGTACATGAACTTCATGTAGGCTTGAATGTATGTAAGTTCTTGATGAGATTCAGCAGTGTCTTGGTCGTTATCAATACTGATGCAAACAAATCCTTTGCTTTGAAGAGGTTTCGGATCACTGGACTTGGCTGGTTGACTTATTTCGTCCACATTCTCACTGAAGTCTTCAGTTACCCCAACAACTGCTTTCTCTCCTGTAAAAACAATATAATTTTAACCAAACGAAAAAATCACTACGGTTTTAGAACGAAAATCAACACGAGAAAAATTTACAGTCACACATTCAATAGTTAATGATATTTAAAATTATTATTTAAATAATACCTGATTGTCGTCTACCTTTAATGACACGTGGTGTCTCATCTGGCAATGAGTATGAACTCAGACTGTCGGTTTCAACTAGCGTATTTCTGTTAGCCCAGGCACCAACCGGTTTCACTCGAAAGCTATCTTTAACATTCTTGCTTGAATTTTCACTGCTGCTAGTACTTCCTGGAGATGTAGGTGCTATTTGTTGACGAACAGGCATTTTAGAAACTTAATTTAATAAGCTACTAGTCAATGTATTTGAAAACAAGTTTAAATTAATCAAAAGAAAGGTAATATTTTAAATCAGCCAAGTTTCTCAACTTAGTTTTTGATACCGCAACTGTAAGAGTAGTTATTTAACTGCAATGTTTTGATGAGTGAAAAGGATAACTTCAAAGTGGAACAGGTAAGGTAAGAATGATACATTCAAAAAATTTGCATTTGGACATTGTACTTACATTTTGTTATTGGATTATTATAATACAAATGAATTAGTATTTATCTTGGGCACGAGCTCAATAGTTTAAATATGGAATTGCATTATGGTACAGGTAATATTATAGTTAGAACATCAAGTTAAAACATTGTGGTAGTGTAATGGCATCTTAGTATGCTGGGAAGTAGAAGACATGAAATCCACCCTATCACCCTTTTACTTTCTCTGTAGAAGAAAGCAGCATGAGTTAAAATTGGTTTTTAGTTAGGGGGTCGGACACAATATTGCTCTTAAAACATATTTATTTATAAACAACTTATTTCAAGTTGACTAGTTATAAGTTAAAGTTGTGTATAAATTTTGCGTAGTAAATGCATAGTATGCAAAAGTAAATGAAAAGGGAAAATACAATATATTTGTGCATAACATGAACACCTTTTTAGGGAAAAGTAATGCTTTGTTCATATTACGCGACCAATTTGTTATAAAAAGAGCAATACCAAAAACCTATTTTGATATTCCAGAATTTCCCAACCTAACCATATCCAGGTTTCTTGAATCCATTTTTTCACATAAATACACGAAATATTGTGATGTTTTGTCTAGCTCGAGTTTTCCACGTAATTATGAACTACCACTGATCGTAAGTATCATATCTTAGTAAACATATTGATCTTCAGTCGACACAGAGCTGATAATTTATATACCATAGAGTTGATAGCATTATGGCTGTGAATATCAGTATTGGTGATTTAGAATGACAACACGGAGAAATGGTATATATAATGCATATTAGAGTAATTTGCAATAGAGCAAATAAGGTGTTCAATAATTTTGTGTAAAATGCATAAATGTCATTGTCTAAGACCCATCTAAGAAAAATTCCTTGATTCCAATTTTAAAGACATTATGAAAAAACGATAAGTACTAGGAGAAAATGTCAAAATCCAATCATTTTATGTTTTATTTGTTAATATAATTCAAGAGTTAATATATTCGAACATAATTTTTGAATTTCTGTAACGAATGAATTTAAAAAAATCAGGCTAAAGAAACGTTTCATGAGCATGATATTGTGTCCTTTCAAATTGCTGGACATCAGAATGTTGAAGCATCTTCATCGTCTTCCTTCGTTTTCACCCTGCTTGGATTGGAAAATTAAGAATTTCAGAACGATGTAGATCCATTTCTGTGTATGCATAGTTCACATGTATGCACTTAATCACTCAATATGCTATAATATCTGCTCTATGGTAACAAGTATCCATATAATATTTTGTTATTATAGTACACATCAATTACTTACCATCATCGATAGAATGATGACAACGAAAAGGGTTAATTTCCACACTTTGTTTGAAATCCTTATGTTGATTTAAATTTGAATTCCTTTTATGCGGTCAAACACTTATTTATTTAGACTGAAAGTGAAAATCAGCAGAATAATTTTCATATGGGTTATACACATAGGGCAATTACACAATGACAAATGTGCTAGCTCAATGTTTAATTGTTGATCGTAAAGGCTTTAATAGGTTTTAATGATGTAAGTGAATTGACATACAATTAATCACACATTTAGTCATTTCGTATTGTGTAAAGGCTTGACGTCAGTCAAATATCTGTGATGTATGTAAGTCATTTGCAAGTTCAGAATCATTAAAATTCATGTACTTTTGTCTTTTACTTTGAAAAACTTTAAATGTAACATTATTTTTTACATGAAAATTTTGAATTTTTATGATATTTAAATTTTGACATCCTCTAAAGTAAACTCTCATTAAACGTATC
>JAQFZG010004859.1:0-11120 GCA_034695465.1 Entomobrya nicoleti
TGAACTGCCTGCTGTAGCCAGAATTCCGGGGCGACGTCCCTTGCGCCCGCCAAATGTTTTGCTACTATCATCGCTTGATTTCCATCACGCTTCACGAAACTCGACAAATCTCCTGCAAAACTTTTTTTCACGCCTTCTTGTGCTACCTACCTCTGGGTCAACTCCGGAACCAACAATTAGAGGAGTCCCTATTTCTCCAGCAGGTGCTCTGCGGCTTCCTTGTCCAGCTCCAACAAGAGAGGATACTGCAGAAGGGGCCGTTGCTGCCGCTGCCGCACCCTCCATCAAAAATCTGTCTAGACGAGCCCTTTCCGCGGCCACTGCTTCACAAGCTCTTGCTTCCGCTGCAGCAACAGCCCGTTTTAATTCAGCTAAAGCTTGACGTTTTACATCCTGTACGGCTTCCTCTACAAATACAAATTAAAGAGCATTTAGAAAACTTTCTTCGAATTATCGTCGTTATTTTTCAAGCAATGCCTCTTCACCCTATGCCATATGCCACTTTACAGAGGAGGAGAACTATTATTGAAAGCGACAAAAAGTGAATGATGGGCATTATGACATTATCGTCTTACTCATTTCCATTATTCCATTCATTTTAATTTTTCAACTTGCATAAAGAAGCTGCAGGTGTGTGCTTGGTTTTTTTTTGGATAATATTTACTGCAAAAGTGGTAGAAAAGTGGGGAGTTGGAAGAAAGAAGGGAAAACTTTCTCCATTTTCTATGAATTTTCATTGTGTTGTTAGTTTCCGCATTGTTGTATCATCATCAAAAGGCATAATAGTAGCAGAGGGAACACACACAGGTGTGCCTCCCAGTTTCTCTCTTATCCTGAAATAGTCGGTGGCGGTGGATTCTTTATAAATTTTTCATAATATTCAACTCTCTCTCTCTTCCACCTAAGCCATGAGCCATGCCATATAATATAATCTTTTATGGTGACTAGCTACCTCACACGATACATAAGCATTCATCAAGGTGATACCTGTGTAAACAAAGATTTAGAAAGAAAAGAGAAAGAAGCCTAACCAATGCGCACATTCACAAGCTGATTTACTCTTTTTCTCTTCTTTCTGTCGTGTTTTCCCTATTTTCTATTCATGCTCACCAACCTAACCAGCCCAACAGGAAAAAAGAATGAATAAGAGAGAGAGCGAGAGAGAATGTAAATAAGCACGTGTTAATTTTCCCACAACAAAAAGGAAAAGAAAATAGAATATAGAAAATATACATCATTTCGTTCTTCTTTCTCAGAGAAAGGAAAAATAACAATAAATAAATATGCATGAAGAAAATAGTGTAAATAAGTTGTAGAGTTTTGAAAAGAGAAAAGAAGCTTAATTTATTTGTACAACTTAAAATGGAAAGTTTTGCAGTTTAGTTTTTTAGCATGTTTTTATTTCTTTGCTTGTTCTTACCTGCACGACGTTTCACTTCTGAAATGCGATCTTCCGTGGCCCGCAGCGCCTGGGCGATCATTTCACTGGTTTGTCGTTTCAGCTCCTCACTAGTCTCCACAGTGGGGAATATTGGGGGTCGACGCAGCCAAGAGGATGAATTGGCGCTGGGATCGCCCACGGCTGCTGCCGCGGCAGCTTGTTCCTGCTGCTGTTGAAATGTTCGGTTCTGGAGAATGGACAAGGCCCTCTTAGTTTTCTCCACCATGCTTAGTATGCAGTTCAGCATGACATGAATATTCTTCCACTCATCTTCAGGACCTTTGGGCATCATATGCAAACCATTTGAAGATGATCCAGCACCAGACGGGGTGCTAACTGATTCATGATTAACATTGTGACTACCTCCTGCACCTCCACCCCCTCCACCACCAGAAGTGGCGTGGGGAGTTCCATGATGCGACTGACTGGACACTGTACCTCCACTACTTCCACTGTTATTCGCACTGTTGCAAAGAGGATACCCTGCGGCGGCTGCTGCGGAAGCGTAGTATTCACGAAACTCGGCGGCTGTCATTGCTGCCGCAGATGTCGCTGCCACAGAGGATGAAATGAAAAAAGGCGGAGAGAAAAATCCACCACTGCCATGATGTCGCTTGGGTGTTGACGTATAGCCAGGTTCACTAGCTACCTCGCCATTTTCATACAAGCTTTATTTAAAATACATACAGGAAAGAGAAAAAGTTCATTGTAAAAAATGCATGTCGTCATGTAATAAAGTAAATTGGGTTTTGCTCGTTAATTTTAACTACAGACACATACAATCATGCACAAAAGCGGTAGCAGCGTGAGAGCACTTTTTCTTTAAAAAATATATATGTATGTGTGTCACATCAAAACTTTTTTTTACTTCTGTTGCCGTCCTCGTTCTTTGTGTACCACCATCCATTTTTTTTAGATAGCTTATCCTCCAGGATACCAGTACCACTTGTGATTATGATGACACATGCATGCACACCACTCATAGTACATTCATACATAAAAACACATTTCCTTTTTTTTCTCAGGAAGAAAGCCAAGCCAGCTGAGCCTCAACACCACTTCCACACCACCACCACCATAACAAGTGAAGGAGAAAGGATGGAAGAAGAAGGAGAAAAAAAATGCTCTTAAAGTTTTTTCTCCTTCTTTCCTTTCCGTCTTGCAATATTATGAAATGGCATAAATGAGAAACGAGGTTTGGTGCAAGCTGCTACCTCCCCTGCTCCTCCTTTAACTCCACTCCAGAGCACCATAAGTCCTCTTTTTCCTCCCTTATTTCATAAAATTATTCGACGAGTTTGGTTTTGACGTTGTGTTCCCTTTGCTTGCAATGTATATTAAAAGTAGAGCATACATAAAAAAAAACAGGAAAAGCTTAAGCTGCTTGTTTGCCATCACCAAAAGAAAAAAAACTGCACAACTGCTTATTATGTCTGCTTGTGTGTGTACCTGCTGCATACATGCTTGCAGTTTAGTCGTCGTAATAATAATTATAAAAAAAGGGAAGAGCGCTGTGCTGTTTGGAAGCGAGAGAGAAAGATATGCTATCACGATAAGATTCTTCGTGTGACTTTGCTCAGCTCTCTCTCTCTCAATTTGACTGGCTGGAGGAGCGCAGATGGTCAATATCAATCGGGAAGACCGTATGAGCCCAACAGTTGCAACTGTCGGTTTACTTACAATCACCCACGCCAGAACCACCAGAAACGAAACGAGAGAGGCGAAAAAGGGAAGAGCTTTGCCACATTTTATAAGAGTAATATGCATAGTGAAAAAAAGAGATGGGCGAGAGAGACGAAGAAAAAGAAGCCAGCTGGCAAAATATCGTTATTCATCTCTCTCATTTTATTTTTTTGTTGGATTTTGGCTTATTACTAAAAAGACATATCTTCTGTCTGTGTGTATGTAACAGTAACAGACGCAGAGTAACAGCGGAATAAGGCATAAGCATAGCATTACACCATGTGCGTACATGTGTTCGTTTACTTTTTCTTTCGATATGGCTTAGAGACTCATGTAACATGACAAGGTTTTTTTGCTAACTTTTTTCAATCCACCTCCTCCTCCTCTTTTTTGGTTCTTCGTGTGAGAGAGGAGACCACATGTGTACAGAAGGAGGGAGTGAACTGCACACAGGGCACACAGATTATATATTTGGATTTATTCTGTTTTAAAATTAAACTCAAGAAAGTTGACAACTTTGGTGGTGGGGGTATGGTATGGTATGCATGCAGTGTAGTGCTGCTGGTGGCACACAAAGGACAAATACAACATGGCTCTACTTTTTTAATTTTCTAAAAAAATTATATTATCTTTTCTCTCAATTATGTACCTATCAGGTAATTTCCGTTTTCCACTGGAAAGTCCTCCTCCACCGTTGCCTCCACTCATGTCACTAGCTTCGGAGTGAAATATGTCGCAGGGCTCTCCAGGTGACGAGCCTGTGTCGATTATGGCGTGCTCGTGACTTTGGATATAGCTCAATGGGGTCTGTTCAAAAGAGCAAAAAAAATGTTACGATGAAAAAATTAATATTTGCTCATTTAAAGGCATTCGTGTGCAATGCTATTTGTTTACTGACATGCTTGAATAGTTTGTATGTATGTATGTATGTATATGTACATTACCTGTTTTGACAGGCGTGCCAAATGACTAACTTCTCTCTGGAGAATGGGAAGGTGTGCGCGGAGAAACGGGAGCACAAAGGGTCTTAACGGAAACGAGGTAACCTCCTGCAGAGAATGGTGGAACTCTTCAATGCTTAAATGGCCACTCTATGGATATTACCAAGATAGATAGCATAATATTAGCTTAGCAAATATGCATGTTACGTTTTACTTCCTTGTTCTCGAAGAAGGATAAAAAGTTTAATTAAAAATATTAGGCAAAAAAATTAATTACAATCATTAACTTTTAATAACTCTACCACAACCGTCACATCAGGTGCTGTTGTTAAAAAGTGTATATATAGATATTACTTGTGTTTTTTTTAACTTACCACAAGGTTGAATACGAGGTTCCTCACGCGCTCCCCCACATCATGACTGATCTCACAACCAAAATGAAGTAAAGTACCAAGGAACCTCTTAATCTTGAGGATGTGCCGTAAACTCGCTCCAGGATTCATTCCATCTGCAAGACAATGGATAGAAGAGTAAAATAGGAGCAAATGTATATAAAAAACAAACGAACATTATAAAAAGACCAAAGCCATCAACTTCATCAAAAAAGCTCCATCATCATCATCCAACACACCTGCGCTCACACTAATTCACCTTTTCCTCGTATTAATAAAAATGATAAAAAGGGAGATGGTAGACAAAAAGGGAGTTGGTTTTACACATTACAATTTCTTAGGTAAAGCTTTAGCATGGAAGCACAACAACACTCACTTGATGAGCCAGAATTATTGGAGCTATTAGAGGAAGATGATGATGATGGCGTTCTCGTAGTTCCACCTCCACCACCACCACCACTGCTAGTTGTTGTAGCCACAACGGCGTTGTTACCTGCTGATGATAGCTCCCTGTTTCCATTTCCACCACCAACGACAGCACCAGGTGTAATGCTCCCATTCACTGGAGGTGACACTGTCCCTCCACCACCTCCGCCAGATGATGACATGTTTAAAGCTCCTGCACTGCTATCTCGACCGTACTGACTATGTTCACCTCTTCCTCCTCCACCGCTGTTGCTACTTGCACTACTACTGTTACTGCTTTTGCTTGGTGGAGAAGATGGGGATCCTGGAGCAATGATACCTACACCACCGCCACCTCCTTTGGAGTTGTCACGAGAATGAGGATGATGGGAATGATGATGTGGATGATGGTGTAATGGGTGGTGAGAAGCCTCCTTTCCCAGACCTGTAATTTTAAAGAAAAGATCATACAACATAAAAATTTTATACGCATTAGAAAATTCCACCTCTTCGCCAACAATGTAGATAAGCAATTTAATTGGACAATTAAGAAATTTTTTTCTCACAGGCTAATTAAAGGAAAAACAATAACCATATTTCAAGCTTCAAATCCACATTAACATCAACATGATCATGATCATCATTGGCTCCACACTTGAGTTAGTCGCCAGCTAACGTTACATCGTCATTCTCATTTTAATAAATCGACATTCATTCAAACAAAAAGCCATTTCCCCTTTCCATATTCCAAAAAGCATTCTTCTGGGTGCAAGTCATGAGCTCAAAAACGTTATAATAGCCATATAACAGCAGCAGCAGATTTTGTTGGCATATTTCAGCCGACCAGGCCAAAAGACAAACATTCCAAAAAACAATATAATATGCAAGCAGATGCAGACGGCATAATTCCATCATCTATTTTCACCATCAAGAACAGCACACACAGCAAACCAAACAAAACATTTTTAATGTGCCATTTGCAAAGGAGATCTTTAATTTAAAACATCTGTTCCAAATTATAAGAAGCATATTGCCATTTTATATATATGCTTTGTTATTTGTCTGCCAGACTATTATGATCTTTCTTTTGCACTGGGCTGTGTGTGTGTAGTGCACAAATGTTGATGAGTGCCTTTTTCCTCGACTTTCCAATTTTTATTGCTTCAGTACATTCTCCCTTTAACTCTTTTCACTCTTTTTTTCTCACAGAGAGTCCAACAATCTACCAAACAAATACGGCACAAAAAAGTTAGTAGCCTTCTTGTGCCATGGCCAATCTCATAATTTTTATCTTTTGTCTTCACCTTAAAATCCAGCAGCACATTTCTATTTTCTCACAGATGAGGGGCCGTCCACTATGCTTATCATAAATTAATAAAGCCCCATATCTTTGCAATTGAAAAAATACATGTCACTCATCCAATGTGAATGATCCCACCCAACCCAGACTATACTATTCTGTGAACAACGACAAAACTTGAGGAATATGCCAAAAGGGAAGGTAACACACAAGTTTTTCTGCTGCTGTTGCTATCAACCAATTTTTTTGTCACGTTGTCCATTATTGACATTCCTCCTTTTATTCATAATAATAATAACACAGCAGAAAATTTCAAATAAAATTGTACTTTTCTCTATTTATTTTTTTACAGTCTGTGTCCCATGCCATCATGATGATGATGGTGAAGACGATGATGGTAGTTTTCCTGTACATTTTTGCAAAGTAGTAAAATGCAATGGCCAAAAAAACGGAAGAACTAAGGGAGAAGCAGGTTGCACAAGTTCTCACGACTAGACTCGACCAAGCCAGTAGCAAAACAAACAATAAGACTGCATGAATTCCTTTTTTCCATGCATTTCAATTCATGCGACACAGAGTTTCTCTTGGAAAATTTGTAATTTGTCGTATGGTTGGTAGTTATAATAAATAGTTTCAAAATGACATTGACACCTGCTCCTATTTCCAACTTTTTCGTTTGAATGAATTCTTTCTCAAAATTCTGTCCAGCCGCATAGCACCAGCAACAGCAGCAGCAAATGACGAGTGAAGGTGAAATGGATAAAATAAAATCACAATCAGGTAGGAATTACTGAATGCCATAAAAATGGTGATGACAGTGTAGAAAATTAGCCCATAAATCCTACATTTATGCCAAGGCGGATAGACATTTATGTTTATGTTGTGCATTCTCTTCCAAAATATTACAATACAAAATACATACGAATTTCGAAGAAAAGTTTAAAAACGGATATGTTGTAAAATGAAAATTTTGTATTTAACTCGGTGGATAATGAAAACCTAGCCATGATGAACTACAAAAGTATAACGTCTATCTATATGCAATGGTCAAATCCATCATATTGCACCCGCACCTATAAGCAAAAGCAAATATAAGGCTTAAGGCTATATGATCTGGGGCAATACGATACAAATTGTACATCATCACTACCAACTACCACACACACGTCAAAGGTCACTCCGAGGACATCCAGACATTATCAAAATAACATGCCGTTTGTTCTGCATTTATAGAGCTTCCCTAACCGTCTGCCTGCTAATGTCCATAAGATAAAGTTGAGAACGAAAGGGGAAATACCAGAAAAAATAATACATCGTATCGTATGTTCTCATATTATTCTGTATTTAGGGAAACATTCATAAAAACCGGAATTGGAAAAAGTGTATTTTTATGAATGTGTCCTCGTGTGATATAAAAACAACCAAAAACGACGGTGGTGGTGGTAGTGGAAAAAGTAAATCCTCTGTTTTCCTTTCAACGGCAGCAGTGGTGGTGGATGAAGAAGGCAGTTCACAATGATAGCAAGCTGTCGAATGCATTCTCTCAGGCGGGATGACGGGATGAGTATCAGAAAAGAGAGGAGTACAGCCGAAAAAAGAGATGGATCACATCTGGCATTTTACCATCAGACTTTTCCAGATGTGCCATTCAATTCCGCACACATAGGCACTCTCTTTCTCTCACTCTTCATGCTTTTCTGATATATCTATGTGTGGTGTGGTGTATGCGTGTGGAAGCTTCTCTTCTTACCCGAAAAAAGTAAGCAAATGCAAGTTTAGATCTACCAGAGCTAAAAAAAAGCCGGTATATTGGGAGAAAATGAAACTTGGCGAGTTGAATATAAGGAACAAGGCTACCTTTTGTGAAGCAAATTGTAGTCACATTGCATTTCCCATCTCCCAAAATCATATCATAATATCATTATAAGAAAAAAAAATCCCACGTTATTTTTGTTTTGTACCATGTACAATTGTAAATATACAACTTTACTTTTTTATGATTTGTTTCAAGGAAATCATAATCCATTTGTGTACATTACACACGGAGAAAGGAATAACTAGAAAATAATTGATGCTCGTTATCAGTGTCAGGTGGGCGGCTGTTGGCTTTCTTGGACTTTATTCTAGTTGGTAATCTGTTGCTACATAAATATATTCTTGTCTAAAATGATGTTTTGTTCTATATATAATATTTACGAATAAAAATACAATCAGACTGATGGTCTATCATTACAGTCAAAAACAAGATATATTTTATGTTCCACGAAAAAAATGCAGTGCACTGGGCATAGAAAATTGGATAAAAATCTGGATGTGAAACTTTACCCATCACTTTTCATCAATCAGAGAAGAGAATAAGAACATTTAGGTATAAAAACTAAAACCCGTGTATTGAATTGTTTCGTAATTTTTCAATTCCACTAAACATACTCACTAATTTCCCACGAGAGAAGGGAAAATTCTTGGAAAACTATGATTCTAATGGAAAAAGCTCTTTACATGTTTTCGGGATAAATTAAATAACTACTTGGTTTTTTACAAAAGAAAATTTTGCGACCCAGGTCGTTAGCTTTTTTATTACATATACGATATAACATATAGGCTATAGACATATAATGTATATATACAGAACAGCGTAGCGTCCATTTTTTTAATCCATCAAAATCCATACCAAGAAGACCAGAAGCTAAATTGAATCGTTAACATTTGCACTTCTAAACATCTTGCTTGCTTTGGCTAATATCCTAAATGCTTATCTCATCTCTCTGTTCTGCTGCTGTTCTACTATTGCGTTTATCTCGTTTCATTCTAGTTTGCCATCTGTCACGCTAAACAACACACACGGCCATATGACATGTATCATAGTAGCATGATATCTGCTGAGAGGAGGATGATGATCAGCACGAGCCAATAACCAAAAAACAGCTTGTCTATATGTTTGCAATAGTTTGCATAAATATTACACAAAATCTTCATGTCATTTGTTGTCTGTTGCAGAATTTATTAATATTTTTTAATGCTGCTGACTTTGTGATGACGAGGATAAACGCACACGTGCTCAATGCATACACAAAAACACATCTATCTAGATCAATTTACAAACTGTTGTCCTTCTTTGCTCTTTGATGGTTTAGCTGTCCTAATCTGATGTTCAATGACAACTTTGTTCAATTTATCCAGTTTTTTGTACTTCACACAAGGTCCATATCATAATGGATTTTATTCCTGCAAAAAAAATCCAGCTACTTTACTGGTGCTACTAATGTATTATATTATTAAACTGACGAGCCAATAATGACCCAATTTGGTTAAATACTTATCATCATCATCTCTGTATTTTTCCGATATCAATATATTTCCGCTACGCAGTAGAAAATCTAGGACTGGTTTGGTTTCGAGCACATCACTGATAGAACATGACTCTCGGCTCATAAAAATCATCAATCTGTTCGTCTTGTACAACAAGCGAAAACAGAATATTATTAGCTACCAGAACAGAACAGGCTGTCATGCTGAATACTCTCTGTAAACTATGTATACCATAACCAACCAACGCTTCTCTCTAAAAGAACCACCACGTCTGTTTTTGAAGGAGATGGAGAGTGAGCCAGAGAGAGAGAGAAAGGATATGGGAGCACTTGACTTCTTTTTTTTCTCCATCCATCCAACAACCAACAACACTACCAAAAACAGCAAACCATAATATCCAATCTGGCCTTCTCTCTCTCTTTTCATGGAGTGAAAAGAGTGTCTGTTGCTGACTGACAAATGAAACGATCTTGGTGTGTCATCTGCAGAACATGAATTTAACTATACTCATCTCTCTAGCCCAACTCTCTGCAACAAGCAAATTTCAGCGATACTATTATACACATCTATTATGCTTGTATTAATATGGATACAGAAGCATTCCAAAAATGTTCCCTTAAAAATACAAATTAAACGGTCAAGTAGAAATAGACCTTACGCAACTCCACACTGTCTAGGCTCGCAACTTCAAAATCAGTCACAATCAAGTCAAGTCATTCTTTACATATTTTTCTTATTCTCAGAATGAAAATGAATTTTCCAACATTTCATGACCATCCCCTTGTCATCGTCATAAGCTCAGGTTGTTCTAGGAAAAGTCTGTCTATCAACTCTTTGCCGCATTTTTTTTTAGTTTTGTCCTTTTTGGGGTATATTTTATTACTATAAAAATAATAGGTTTAATAGCAGAGATGCACTATTGACTATATTAATGGGTATTCCAGGAGGCATGTGATATCGATAACTAACCATTCTAACCCGCCATGTACCGTCTCTTCTGGGGAACCGCTTTAGTTAGTCACTGCCATCGCCAGCCAAAAAATCGAGAAGTGACTGAGATACAAGAAACATAGAAAGCAAGCAATCAGAAACAGACGTAAAAATAAAAGGCAGACCAAAAACGTACATACAGATTACAAGCAGAGCACCAAAAATATTTACTCTTTTCAACCCTTCAAAGAGACAGACACTACTGCGCGTCTTATTATATATGCTCTCTTTCTTACACAATTTGTGTACTCCTAAGTCAACGTCAGGAAAACCACTCTCACAGTTAGTAAATCAAAGTGGAACCCATTTCCAAATGTAAGTAGACAGGTACACCAAAAATATCCTATTTTGGAGAGCATTGCTTGTCTGTACCAGATGCACACTAACTATAGCTCACCTTTACATTTACTCACCTGACTCCATTTCAAAAATTTGCCTGGAAATCTATGAGAGACATTTTCAAGCAAGAAAATTAAAAATTTCCAGCAATACGTGCGTCGCAATTAAAATTGCATCTGAAAAACATACTTATATTTATACCAATATATTGAATTTCAGGTGTGTTGTATGCTTTATTTCAATGAATACAGAGGACTATGACAGGATAATATATGAAAAATGTACTTTATTCAAATAAATAAGTATGTATGTACATATGC
>JAQFZG010004860.1:0-11117 GCA_034695465.1 Entomobrya nicoleti
ACAGCTGGATCCTGGCGGCATCAGCGACAGCGACAAAAAATCCATCCCTGGTATTGGCAATCTCCCGTGGTTAGTTAAACCTCCCATTGGCCCCCCACCTTCCTCCCCAGGTATCGATGACGGTCCTGGTGGTGACATCAAAAGCTTGGATCCTGTGTTTGTCCTGGTCCGCCACGAGTATCCAGTCCAGTGCTGGGTCGAAACAGATTCCGGTCGGTGACATGAAGTATCCTGGTTTGGTCCCACGTCTTCCGATAGATAGCTTCCACAGGTTGTCCTTTCCATACACTTCGATGGTGTGGCGATGCTGGTCCGTGATGTACACTTCAAAGGTCCGGGGGTGGATGGCGATTCCCCATGGCAGCACGTCCCTCTCAGCTGTCCCCGGTTGGGGTGGTGGCGCGTCATTCAGAAGCTTCCCTCTGAACGCATCCGTGGTCCAGCTGCGGTTGCCTCCAGTCCCAGACAAGTATTTCAACTTTGGGGATTTTATTAATCTCTGGCCCCCTTTGCTGCCAGGTGAATGGATTTTTTCTTCAATAGATATCCCTATTTCGAATGAATTGTCTTCACCTTGATTGTTTTCGGTATCACCAACCTTGTCTGCTTCTTCATCATTAAAGTCGTGATCATGATTGCTGCCTTCTTCCTGATTGCTTTCTTTTTCCTGATTGCTGTCAACATCCTGGTCGTTATCTTGTTCCTCGTCACTGTCGTTTTCATGTTCAATAATAACTTTATTTAACATAGCTTGGTCCTGACGACTTAGTTTCTTCTGAGTGCTGTTATCGAAAACAGCAGTTCGGTTCGTATGATCGTCGAGGGTAATTGTGACGTCATCTCTGTCATCAGGCAGTCTGTTTCCTCTTCCTTGCTGAGACAGTTTGACAAACATTTTTCGTAGAGTTTTTGAACCACAAACATCTTTTACATAATCGAAATTTACTTGGTAGTGCCATCAAACAAGCCCTATAGGAGCCTCCATCAAAGACACATAATGGTTCAGATTTACCAACTATACCCTCATCCAATGATGTCGGAGAAGACAAATGTGGGTGCTCTCTAGGTGACTGCATCCACTTTTGTGCCAGCCAAAAAATGATGGAAGACATGGAACAGTATTTGGCAGCTGCAGGATCTCCTCCTCAACAACAACAACCATGAAGTAAATCCTGCCCTCCAGCTATTCCAAATTCACCAAAATTTGAAAAAAAACCCAAAGAATAAGCGAATAAAAGAGATCAAAACTTGGGATACTACATCAGTGGACCTCGCATGTGTAATCAACCCAACTCTACCCTTATGATTATAACCGGGACTTGGACATTATAACTTAAATGGTACCACTACTAATTTTCATATGAAAAATGATTTGATTTTAATAAAAATTGCTTTCTAAATTCATTAGACTACTTAAAATATGTTTTTTCTTTCATTTTACCGTATTCTTTCTTTCGCATGTAATTTTATTTTTAATCTAATTGATTTAGCCTAACCTATTATTTTTATATTGATTCTTACATTGATGGGTATATGCGTATTAAAATTCATGTCATATGGTGGAATTTCATCTGTTTTTGTTTACAACAATTTTGTTATGAATTTTCTTCAAGTGCTTCACAAAAGTTTCACTTGGCTTGTTTTCTTGCAGCATTTTCATGGTAGCTTCTTGATCGAATTTCTATGTTCTAAGGAGTATTACTAGAAGCCTATATCTTTCAACGATCCGGTAAGTCGGTAAATTGTTGTACTTTCTCTGTAGTGATACTCTACTTAAATAGGGAACAAAAATGTCACAGATTTGCTAATGTAATTGGTTCTAATCTTTTTATGGTTTTGCCTCATTAAGACAAATATAGCTTCCAAACCATGCGTTGGAATCAATCCAAAGAAATACTCACGCCAAAGTAAAAAGGTGTCATTTGATAAAGTCATTTTTTATTATACATGAGAAAACTATTTAAAACAATTATTACTTAATTCAACCAAGTGTCATTTTTTTCTCATTTAGCTTTAAAACGGTTACACAAAGAGTATTTAATTATTCATTTCAAGTAAAACACAACAAATTAATTCAAGATTTTTTATAATTATTAACACACACTTCATCATAATCAATACTGCAATACTTACAACATAAATGCAATTTTACAGTTCATACAAACTCTTCACTTCACAACTAAAATGGAGACAAGTGGTTACACTGTTCAAAAATATGTTTCACGTTACCCCGTGTACACCTTTGCATTTGATTAAAATCACTCATACAATTCATACAGTCATTCATCGATTCAGTCTTCATCATCGATATACACCAATTTCTTCCCTTCCCTTGTGTAAATCACGAACTTGGAAGTTGTAGTCCAGTTTTTAATTGTCTTCAGTTTTGGGAAAATGTTTCAATTCGAATTCAGGCGTAACTGCAAATGCTCCAATGAATTACTTGCTCGAAGAGAAAGTCCATGAAAAATGCATGGTCGCTGACAATTAGGAGAGCCTGCAATTTCGGAAAGTTTATTTGGTTACGAAGACTTTCCCTGTAAATTTCATTTACATCTCGGCACAAAGGATCTCCCAATCGTAAATCAACTAATGTTTCTGCCCACTGCCCGTGCAAAAGTGGAAAAATGGATCTTCTCGGCGAGAAGAAGCTCAGCTCAACCCCAAGCTTCTCAAGTATCCAACCATGTCCGAACCGCTCCAAAATCCCCTCACCACCAGTCGACTTGTACGAAAAGCTTGTCAGATTGGTCAAGAAAGCACAAACGTGATCATCAAAGAAACACATGCAAATTGCCAAAATCTTGACGTGTCCATTCCTTGTTATCAATTCAGTAGCCACAGGAGGGTCCATGCCGTCCAGAAAAAGGACCTCCAAGTTTCTAAGTGTCGGGAGTGGATGATCCTCAAACATATCCTCTGAAAGCTGCCCAATATTGAAGTTGTGTTGGAGTAAGCGTAGATATCGGAGATTTGGCAACAGCCCCAGGATACGCTGCAACACTAGTTGTTCCAAGTTTATTCCCATCAACTACACGGTTAACCTGCAGTATCAAAGCTCATGCCCGAAAAGTTCCAACATTTCCATTAACCCATTATTGAATGCAATAAGTTCACGATTATCATTGGTGGGAGAACGGGGTATGGAGAGTCCTTGGATCGTCATTGATCGTTATAAGGGCGACACAATCATCGTGCGCCATGTTTTTGAAAAGGTCTGATATATAAATTAATTAATAATATTTTAAGTAAATTAAAATTAAGTAAAAGCTTTTTCTTTTTTAGCTATTGATGCATCGACGTATACGATCAAAGTTTTTGCTGTTGCTGTAGATGGCACAAGAGGAGATGAAGCTCAACTCACTATACCTACCTATCCTGCTCCTTGAAACATACAATTAATACAATTCTATTAAACAACTCAATTTTGTAAACATAATATCCAAATACTAAATAAATAAACATAGCTTGAATCTTAACAATATTGGCTTTGACTAAATACACTATAACTGACTTTCACTATAAGATAACATAGCATTTACATGATCTCAAAAATATTCAATTGTTATTTGGATCATTATTGGCATAACATTTCAAATCAGACTCCCTGATATTCTTGGAGGGGGTTAGCAATTGCCCATGTGTACAAAGCATATCCAAAAATATTGTCCAAAAAGTATACTAATGATGAATGAGAATGTGACATATGATTGTGAGGATGTTATTTATTGGTATATGGCTAAAGCCTAACTCTTTGGATAGATTTCACCCGATAAACAAAACTACTGGAATACTTGTGATGACTTTCAGATGTGAAATAGTATCTTTTCATAATTCTCATTAATCGTCGGTTCTCATAACACAACGCAAGATACGAGAGTTTCAGCAGTTTGTCTTACTGCCTGATCCTTTCAAAAATCAAAACCTTTTATCTCAGAAACCTTACAAATTATTCTCATTAAAAAATTCTAATGGAAAATAACAGGCAAAAGTAGTCGTCTCATTAGCCATTATTATTATCCGCTTGAAGCATGTGGAAGCATACAAAATATGTGAATGCATAATATTTGGAGTACTATTTCTTGTATAGTATCTTATTTAATATATTATTGTGAGGATTTTAATACATCATTAAGAAGGGGTACTTGCTCTGTAACCGTGCTCGTAGTAATGACCATGCAGTACCACTAATGTAATGCAATAGATTTAAGCCTTCAGATGTCATGATGTTTAATACCGACCCCCTTTGAAAATGTACGTTTTACGAAAAGACATTTTCCTACATGATTACTGTCGCAATGATATGAGAATATAATGTTCGTTATGTCATTTATAAATTGATCATTTTATTTAACAGAATACATACATACTTGCACATATGGTAAACATAAGCATAAATATATTTAGCATAATTATTATACTGTCTTATTATTATTTTAGTTGTCTGATTGGGATCCATATTTCCTTACTGTATTCACCACACGAGCCTTCGCCACCAAATGCACAAACACGGATCAAAAATCGACACGAAGCTAAAAATTGTAAAGATATAATGTTAAAGTGATATTTTTTGCATGGGCTGAACTTGCAAAAATGTACACTTACGCGTTTAAAGTTATGGCGTTGAATGTTGCACGATACCGAACTTCGGCTTTACATTCTTGTCCTTGTGGTAGGGCTATTATAGGTCCTCGTTTTAGCTGAATCTGATGGAATGAAAGCTCTGCAAAGCTTTCAGTTTTTCTCAACTCAAACGAAATAACGAGATCTTTCCCTTCCCATCGCGGAATTATGGTTGGAGTTTCTGGAGTTGTAATCTTGAATGGAAATAGTTGATATCCCAATGTTCTATAACCAGCAATCTAAATAACATAAAAAATGTATATTACATACTTTTTTTTAGCTCATGTATCATCATTTGATCAACAACTCCCACCATTTATTATCGTCTGATAAATGCTTCCCGCTGCTAAATTTTGAATTCAGGTAATAAGCTGAAGATCCTAACTGGTAAGTAACGATCCCCGTGACCTCACAGCCAAGTTTACATTCTAGAAACAGAAAAGATTTTTTTTTAAATAAAATCGGTTTTCAAATGAAAAAGTGAAAAGTCTTAAGTTTCCCCAAAAACATTTTACAACTGTGTGGGTTGAATAAATATCCATGCCCAAAGCCAAGAAACAGAGAGAAAATCACCGGAAAGTGCCATCATCACCGAGAAGGAGCAAACGACTCTGAGACGAGGAACTTGAGTGTTCTGGATTAATAACTGCAGCTGGAAGAGTCAAGAAAACACGTAAGAAATTAAAGAAAACAAAGGTCGATAATATTTTGGAGAAAACAGATCAACAATCATCGTCAACCGGGCGTGGCCAAGCGGTTTACACGCAGTATTGGGAGAGGACAGAGAAGAGACTGAATTGGAGTCAACTTCCACCACCACTTCCACAACTTCCAGCTGAAATAATTCGATTACGATTTACGTTAGTTACGATTACAGGTTCTTATGTCTCTGTAAAGCGGGATGTGTGTATGCTTTAATAAGTACCAGAGTAATTGGAGAGTAACTTGTTACTTTGATTGGGATCGGAAGACTCTCTTGATATTCTTTATTTACGTTGTATATATATTTCCATCTTACAAAGATTAGCACGTAGATAATGACCTAGTTTACAATCATGAAGATGAAGTCATCTTATTACGTCGTAACTTGCTTTCTTCGTCACCTGCATGGTCATCTCTACATTTAATGGCATTCGTATGACGAATACTCATGATGACGACGTGACATGTACAACGTACACTTTTATGTGCTTTCGGCACATAACATCTATCCTTTCCCACGCAATATAAATAAAGGCGAAGTATTTACAATAGTTTACACAAATGAACAAAATTAACGAATTGGTTTAGGAGTTACATTTAAAAAAAGTAATTTGAATTTGTAGAATAATAATGACCCAATGAAAGATGCAGAAATGCATTCCTTAGATAAAAAAAAACGAAAATGAAATTTAAGTAGTCTGAGCCAGTAAATGACCTAGTTATAAAATGGATGTCAACTACCTTATAAGTTATAAATTAGTACTGTTAGTATTATATAAAGAAGTGCCTGAAGTAATTTTTACTTATTTTTAAAGTTCAGAAGTAAAACAGTCAATTTTATTTTTTTGCCCGTTTATAAAGAATGTACCCGTTATTTGCCAGTTTTTCCATAACTGTTCAGTTTTAGACTATAGTCTCTTGAGAAAATTTGATGCCAATACTTCGATCTATAGATTTATGAAATAAAATATTTTGCCCATTTAAATAGCATGAAACGGTTAATTGGCCGTTACTCCGGTACCTTTAATCCGATTTGGCTGAAAATCAATAGCGTTCTTACTTGTCCTCCTAAGTACCTGTATACCAAATTTCAGATCAGTAGGTCGAAGCGTTTTTGAATTAGAGCGCTCACAGACAGACAGACAAACAGACAGACAAACAGACAGACAAACAGATAGACAAACAGATAGACAAACAGACAGACAAACAGACAGACAAACAGACGGACAAACAGACGGACATGATATACGAAATCAATAAGAAGTACTAAAGCACTTCTTAACAAGTCGTGTCAAGACACGAAGAAAACAGGTAGATAAATCTGAATGATGACAACTGACAAATCATGACATGTCTGATATCGACATCTGTAACCCATGTAGCCGTTAAATGACCGTTACTCCACAACTATTGCGTTTAAGACCATGGTGTCTTGACAATGGTTGATCACAATACGTTTATCTATCGTTTGGTGCAATAAAAAACCGCCCATTTAAAATGCATGTAACCGTCAAAACCGTCAATTAACCGTTACTCCTCAAATGTTGAGTTTATGACCATGGTGTCTTGACAAAGTTTGATCACAATACGTTTATCTATCGATTGGTGTAATAAAAAAATCGCCCATTTAAAATGCATGCAACCGTCACTTGACCGTTACTCCTTTACCGTTAAACCGATTTGGCTTAAAATGACTAGCGATTGACCTCTTGATATGGTATACTCATTTGACTCCAATGATAAAATATGTAATGACACTACTATAATGACACGACTAACAGAAAAAGCATACCAATCCCTCATATCTAAAAAAATCATCGAGAAAAATTTACGTTAACAGTTTTTACGTTATTAACTTCTATAACAATTTGAGAAATTAACTTTTATATATATCGGCAAGCCAATCTTAAGTCAAGTATAAATGTATATTGACACATATGTGCATATTTATAAAAGATGCATAAATGCACACAAAGGATTTTTATTCATAAATTATCGAATACATTAAGGCAATACAAATCATAAGATGTACCATAAAAATATCTGTCATCTGTCAAGAATTTGAATTTCTATGTAAACAGTATTTGGCTAAAAGCAATCAAATGCAAAAAAATATTTTTCTTAAAAAAATCGTTTGGATTACTAAAAATTAAATGCTAAATAGACTTGACAAGAACAAAAATTTAATCGTTTACCATATATAGTGCCATATAACATTTATTTATCTACACCGCAGCTAGCTAAAACTGAGGTTTTTATGATGATCAAGAAAATTCAAATTATTATGTAACAATTTTTCGTACGAATTACTATTATGTAAAATTAAGTTACATTTAGCGATCAAACGAATGAATTAATCCATAGAAATAAGTTTAAAAAGCAAGAAATAAGTTGAAAAACTAAGAATTATGATGTTTGTATCTCCCACATATAACTGACCATCATAGTACACCCAGTCCTTGCCTTTCTCTATTACCAGTAAACCCGCATGTCCCTCCCAGTTTCTTAAATTTGCAGTAGCGTTACCACGTCTAAACCGTCCATTTACAGACGCAGCATGAAAATTGCCTTACCCCACCAAAACAAATATTATATTTGCCCTTTGCACCCATTTTTCCAAGTTCCGCACAAATATAATCATCGTGACGTTTGACTTGACCAATTTTGGCACTCTCTCTGTCTACACCAAAGTCCCCTGAATTTATGTAGAGAAACGGGTTAGTTGAATTAGAAGATACACCATATAATCTGTGCATGTTAAAGCTTTGAACAAACAAATTCAAGACAAGTCATATGACCATATAACAAATTTTGAGGACAAGATAAATAAGAAAAGGAAAAAAAGTTGTCTCGTTAATCTTGACCTTGTAGTTGTGTGTTCACGGAGAGATCGACAACTTTCCATTATCATCATGATCATCGTCAGTTTACCTACATTTGTATATTAGGGTACCATAAGCAAACAACACATATAAGATTTTCTCAAGATTTTAAGTCTAGAATGATCTGCGTGCTGGTATGCCGCATTTCCTTCTCCAGCAAAGCTGATGTACATGATGATAGAAGGTATGAAGAATTTCAACGAACCCTGTGTGATGGAAATGGAGATTGATAACGATTTTTGAGTAAGTTATCAACAAGTCATCTCATATAAATAAAAATTGAACATCATAATGTGATTTTTGCTCATAATTCAACCGATTAATACCGAAACAACATCAATATATATATTGAATTCATATGTACATACCTAACAAAACAAATATCCTTTGATATCATTCATGGAGGAGAGATGTATGAGCCCTTAGCGTGCATTGCTGTATTTTCCTTTCAAGTACAAGTCATCATGTCGATTCTGTATGCATAATAATTTATCATCAAAGTCGTTATATTGTGTACTCATGAGGAGAGTTTTTCGTAGAGCTTGCTTCATGTCTTTCATCATGTATGTATGTATGCGTAAGTTGTCATTACTGTGATATGATATGCTACTGCTACACTTATTAAGTACGAGGCGCAAAAGTAACAAAAAAAATTTTAATGCTTGAAATAATATTTTATTACATTGAAATAATATAATAATATCAATCAACCAATCCCTCTTGCTTAATCCCTAACCCAATCTTTGCCATGTCAATGGATACCTGATCTGGTTCCATTCGTTGCGCCTGTGTCAAAGGTTGACCTAATAAAGCAAACAAAGACAGATTTTTTTATAAAAAACTTTACAGATAATTTACAAAACAATATTAATAAACCTACCAATTGTAGCCAAATCGCCTTCATTCCTCGAAACTGCCTTTACTTGGCATCCTTTTTTGGCAGCAGGAGTACCATTCCTAATATGAAAAGTAAAAATATTATAGCATGTTCTTATCTTTTTATCATATCTTCCATACCACTAAGATAATGTTAAAAAATTACCTTTTTTGCTTCTGATTAACGACAGTGGTAGCAGTTGCGCAAAGTCTTTCGGGACGATCGGCAAATCTGGTTGAATAACGCCGGGGTTGATAGTCGCCTCCATTGTCCTGCTGCTCTTCGTCCCCCCCTCCCCACCATCTAGTCGAAGAGGCGTCATCCCATACCCCTCATCCTGAGAGGTTTCATCATTTTCGTCCTCAGCAGCTCCATCATAGTACCCACCCAATTGGCTGCCGATATTGTCCCCATCATCAAGAGATCCAGTACTGGATCCGGCTGCATAGCCAACTTCAATCTCATGGTCTATAGGTTCCATCATCCCGTTATGGTCAATCATCCAGTCAGCAGAGGATTCTTGAGCATTGTTCACTGGTCGTCTTGATATCCGTGACTTACGTAACGGAACCTCCAGAGATTCGGATGCTTGTTCTTCAATTCGTCGGCGAAGGGTAATTGCCTTCACTTTCTTTTTTGGCTTGGATATTGTCTTTGCCGCAAGCATGCTATAAATGGATAATATATAAAAAATTATAATGGATAAAAAAATTATTTATATTACGAGTTTGTACAACTTACTGAAAATTATACTCGTGAGCATCGTAGTGCTTTTGTGTTGGAAAATGAATTTTGCATCGAAGACAGTTTAGCCTCACGTAACTTCTTTTTTTGCGTTGTGGTTGTTCTGTGGAACTCTATATCACCTGCTCTTCCAACACTCTGGAATTCAGGGAGGCGTTCCATGACGGCTTGTACGCTAGCTTCTTCTCTTAATGTTTTTTTTAACATTCGATAATCCAACTATCTGCTCACTCTCACATTTTCTTTCCCCTTCTTTCATATCATTAGAAAGTTCACCTTCTTCAGAATTGTTTCCCAACCCATCCATATATTCCATACCATCACGATCCCTATGATCCATATCAATACCATCTTCTTGGATATCGTCCACATCCATATCATTTTCTGCAATCTCAACCCTACCACCCATAATTACTCCATTCCCATTGTTGATGTCTCCATCATTCAAAGCATTTTGCTCGACCATGTCACCATCACCAACAACTTCGTCTCCAACTTCTATAAGTCCCTGAACCATACCAGTTCCGTCGAAATTACCATCATCATGTCCTATTTCTCCAACCACGTCAACCTCAACAACAGCTGTCTCCAGCTTCTATCAGTCTTTGAACCAAATTATTACCGTTAATGTTTCCCTCCATAAGATCCGGACTCCCAGCCCCACCCCCATGATTGTCTAATTGATTCTCTTCCACCATCCCACCATCATCGTCTCTATCGGGTTCATCCGCTCCACCTCTATTCAGCACATCAGCTCCTCCACCAGCTCTTAACTCCTCGAGCCTAGCATTTAAAAATGCAATCTCTTGATTGGCATTTTGCAAATTTGACGTAACACGGGTCAGCCTCCGATTCCCTTGCCCAACGCAATACAAAAAAATATCTTTTACATTTTCAATCATGACGTTGAAATATTCCTCCAAACCATCCGTTAAGTTCCCCTAAAGGACTGATCAAAAAATCCTCCAAAACGAGATTCCCAGTACCACTGCGACGTCGAACAATCCCTCCAACATCAAATCCATTGGTGACAGCTTCTTGCATAAACTTCTGGCGTAATCCCTCCAATTGAACATTCAAAGATTTGAAAAAATTATCCTTCACAAACGCTTTCTCAGTTAAGATGGTATGCTTGAAATTCAAATATCCAAGCATATCTGATTTTTCAATATTCCTATCGTGGAGCAGTACATCGTACATCTTGACCATTCCATTTCCACAATTACGACCAAGAACTCCCACACCAGCATATCCATACTCGCCAATCCCAACCCCAGCCTCACCAGTCC
>JAQFZG010004861.1:0-11116 GCA_034695465.1 Entomobrya nicoleti
TTGCCAATCCATCCATATTTCGACTGTTGACTGAAAAAAGTCAGAGGCGATGAAAATTTATAAACAAAGACTATGAATGTAGGTATGTTTGCACGAAAGGAGAAAAATGGTGGACAATGGACAAGAATGCAGTGACAATAATATAACAACAGGTTATTTATTGATTGCTTAAAAGATGATCACCGTGCGATGTTGATACACTTTTATTTATTGTCTGGTCAAGTAAGTGAAATGATCCTGCCTGCTCCTCCTCCTGCATCACTCCTCCCTCTGCTCTACAACACAACACAACAATCATCCATATCCCCTCCTTGCCATATTGCATTACATTATATTTTGATTAATGGTTTTGTAAAATGAGCAGCTTTGGTATGCAAATGCCTTTATTTAGTTTTGACAGGTCGGCAGTGATCAGAGCACTTGACTTTTGTGACTGGTCACCAGTAAGTGACCATACCACACCATAAACTACAATATATGTTCTGCTTTTCTTCTTCTAAAATGTAAGTAAGAAAAGGCTGCCGCCATTATACCACAGTCAAGATTTACATGACATGCCAATTTAGAAGCAGTAGAGCAGTTGGGTGTCGTCCCTTTTTTAATTTAACGCCTTCAATTTTGGCTTAAATGATGTTGATTTTACGAAAAGATAAAAGGATATCATTTAGAGTAATAAAATATATTATCTTGCTCTATATGGATTATGGACTATGCCTGATGTATGCATTATTGCTGTTTTTATCCACGGGACGTGTAAATTTTCAATAACGCTCATAAAATCAATTAATATTTCAGCGTTCCTCTTTCATTGTCGCCAACAATTATGTAGTGCTCAGAAAAGTGGTTGTTTATCAAACTAGAAAATCTCAACGGGAGGTTTCAGCTTCCCAAAAATAAAATAAAATGGATCGCTTCTTCTTCGATAACGTGCCTTTTATTTCTTGGCTTTAGGCTGTACTCAAATTTCAAGTGACAAGGAAAATATGTTTGCGATTATTAAGATAATGTGGCAGTTATGGTATAGCTCAGAGGAGCGCAATTACAGGTCACGAATTGTCCACAGGTGGAATATTTTTGAAAATGATACATCAATAAAGTAATTTGATATGAGAAACGAGAAACCAGAGGATTTTACAGCAATAAAAGTAATCCATCGATCATCATTTGTCGATCAATCGATTATTTTACTAAAAATGAACCAAAAGACAAGCAAATATTTTAGCAATAAACCTTGACAAAAAAGGTGGAGACGCCTTGTAAATTGTAATATGTCGTGTTGCTGGCTGTTCGACTAACTTAAAGAAAAGATGTGTGATGTGTGTATTATTATGGCACATGTGTGAACGGAATATTTGTAAAAGGATTTTCTTCAAATGTCATGTTACGTTTGAAAATGGAAATGTAATTGTACTTGAACTACTAAATGGATTTAGGCAGAAGTTCTAACGACTGCATACAACTAATTAGTTTTTGTGTACCACTCAATCTCTATTACTTTACACATTTTTGGAGTGCCCAGCCCTTTTGCACTGAAAATGTGTTAAGTTAACTAGTTGAGTAATTTGAGATTGTTAATTTGTTAGCACGCGAACAATAGCACGTCGAGCGCGGAGTGGATCGATAACAATGAAATTCGTGTAAAGCTACGAATAACTAATGGTTCCTCCATTCGCATTCCATTCTCCATCCAGAATTCATGCCATACGCCCTCCAAGTGTAAAAATTCCATTTGCATGATACTATGATACGACATGACGACATGGAAGCTTGGAAGAAGGGTGCCGCTATTGGCTGTACTTAGGAAAGATCATGAACTAAATTAATTACTCCTAAATAGCTCATGTTTGAGATTTTCGATATAAGTTATTACGGGACACTGGGACACTCATCCCTTTTCTGCTGCGCTGCAATGCAAGGAAAAATATGCAGACAAAAATAAATTATTGTTCATTAACGCCAGCAACATTGAAATGTCATGGTTTGTTGTATAGTTGGTTCGTTTTGTTGGGTAATTGTTGACCAATAAATTGCATAATACACGTTATTGGTTGATTTACTGATTTGAAGCATGATACCGGTAACAATGGGTCCCACATGCTGGGTGACACATGATGATGACAGTTTTGACTCAAGTAAATGCTGATGATGATAACTAGAAGGACCTTCGAATCTGGCGACGAGTCTGAGTGTGAATGATTGACGTTAAGTGGGTTTTAGTTCGAGATTTTTTTTCCAACGAACGCTTTTGTGTCTCAATTTTGTAAATTGTGCGTCTCTATTGTTGTCGATTGCCTTGTTGCAAACCTATGTTGTTTGTATGTGAATCATGTGAAGTGTGAAAGAATTTTGATGGTGTACATTTTCGAAATTTCAATGATAGCTTGGTCATTCAGTTTCTGAAAAATAGTATGGGCGAAAACTTGATGAAGTGCAATGTGCAACATGTGAAATGTGTGCAAACATAATTTGACTGACTTTGGGTTTTGTGTGCTTCATATTAAATTAAGTTACATTACAATCAATTATTGACGCGCGATTAGACTACACTTTTTTATGACTGCAACGTTTTTATGTGTTTCTAAATTATCAGTATATTGGCATTGGCAGTGCACAGACATTTTTACGAACTTTGCTAAGCGTAATTTGATTTAAATAAATGATTTTAAATTTCAGATGAAATCCAAGACATAAAATTTCTGTGTTTAAATGGCACCGTCTTCGACCAAGAGACCCGAGTCTGCGAGCGCGTTGACGAGGTCGACTGTTCCAAAGCAGAGCAATTCTTTGACCTAAACCTCGACCTTTACGTGCCCCACGCAACCACCCAAAAGCCAGAGGAAGCTGACCTTGAAGAAGAAGACGACATAATTAGACCAGTTCAGTCAAAGTCGCCCTCAAAGGTAGCTCCCTCATCAACCTCAACTACTAGAGCACCTCCTCCGCCTCCCCCCACAACAACCACAACTACATCTACGCCGTCCCCCAGAACAAGACCTCCAACGCATCCTCCTTCCCCGCCCAGATCAAGGACTCCGGTGATCAGCAGCAGTAGTCAACAGTCCTCCTCGAGTGATGAGGAGGAAGAAGAGGATGATGACTCTGGAGGCAACAATGCGTACACGTCATTCAACTACTTTCTCAAGACACCCCACTCCCACGTCGCTTCAGGCTACAATTCACAGTCTCGACAAAGCTACCTAATCAATCAACCTGCAGGACCTTCCAGATCTTCGTCCTCGAGTGGAGGTCGAAGCTCCTCCCCTGCAAGTAGTACAGGAAGAAAGGTGCCCTCAGAACCGGGTCATAAGACAATAGTCTACACATCCTCCTCCGTCTCCTCATCGTCCACGATCAGACCAAAAACAGTTGTTGTCGTAAAAGCAACTTTGCCTCCCCCAAAATCCTCGTCTATCCTTAAACCCAAAACTCTTGCCACTCCCAGATACACGACTACCACATCAACTACCCCCCTGCCCCCTCCAAAATACGAACTGGACGACCAATATGATGAATATTACGACGACGAAGATTACACGGTAGAGCAACAGCAAGTGCCACCTCCTTCATCCTCTTCCAAAGGATCCTCTTCCTATGCCCACTATCCGCCATCCCCTCCAGTGAGTAAATCAGCTTTAATCTCATCCACGTCATCAGCCTCCTCCGCAGGTAGAAGGGATAGTTACGACTTCAGAGACGCCCGCTCATCGAAAGGCATTGCTAATGCCGGGCAAACCATTATAAGCACAGGTGGGACCGGAAGCACGGCAAAGAGTAGCAAGGTGTCGGTGGCCATTTCTAGTAAACCTTCCAGTAGCTCATCCTCTGCTTCGAGTGGTGGTGGAATTAAAGTGATATCTTCAGAGTTCATAGGAAACAATTCTACGGAGGAGCCCTACTATTACGAGGATGACTATCCTGATGACATCACCCTTCAACAACAACAGCAAGAACAGTTGAGATACGGCTCTACTCCATCTAGCTCAGCAAGCAAAGGCTCCTCTCCATCATCCTCATCGCCCTCTAGTGTAAAATCTAGAGGATCCTCTGGGGAGCCACCTGGTGCTTCTTCCAAAGGTGATAAGTCGGCGTTTTCATCCTCCTCCTCTGGGGGAGGCAGGGACTCGTCCGATTATTACGACGACGACACAGGGGTGAACGTGAACGTTCACGATCACCACTTTACTCACGTGGACGTGCCAAGAATCCCGTATGCCAAGCCGAATGTGCCAAGGGTTTTGGTTACGAATGGCAAGCCTTTCTTGCCTCGTCTCAGAAGACAGTCACATCACCATTTATATTACTCCCGAGCCCCGCCCCAGTTACCAGCGCCCACTAATAAGAAGGGTAGATCCCTCCGAACGTCTTCTGAGGAGCTGCGTCAAGAAGCCAGGGCCAAAGCTCGGGAATGGGGGAGGGACCAATTCAGATGATCATTGATAAGCAAGGCAATTAGGAAAATATTATAATTTAGTAAAATAGAATCACTTACGTAATTATCAGTTTTAAATGTTATAAAGTTAGTACTCTTTATCCCTTTGATTTTCATCAACTTCTGTTTTATTTTCTTAAATATGCTACTCAAATAAGTTTATTAATGCATCATTAATTATAAAGATGTAATTATAATTATTTTAATGATGGATGCAGGATGCAATATAAAATATACCTGATCATGACCTATGACCTAACAATAAATACTATACAAGATTTTTATAATAATGTTCGTTTATTATTAAACTCAGAAAATCATCATCGACATGATTTATGATTAATTATCTTCAGAAATTGTATTTTACAGTAAGAATCGCAATTATGATAATTAATTATATTAATTGTTATCAATGATTATATATCAGAAATTAAAAATTAAAGGACTGTAAAACTTAATTTTCTACAGTAGTTTTTATTCACTTAGCATGCATATCGTATTTTACCTTAACAGGTTTTTAAAGAAAAATTTCACCGAAAGTTTTAATTGACTATAATTAATCGATTTCATCTCATTAAAACTACAACCTTGCACTTCGCCTATCAGCTGCAGTGGTCTTGTACTTCCGGTCACTCAAATAATCCGCATTTTCCCTTTCCGCTTGGGAAATCCGCCGACGGGAAATGGATCCTGCTGCGCTAGTACTACCTGAATTACTTGCCCCGGTCTCCATTGCCATTGTCGCCAAAATCCTGGCAACTTCCTGCTCTTTGGCCTCTTGTTCCTGTGCTTGATAAATACTTTGTTGAATACTACTAGTCTTTATTAACATTTTTAAGCCATCTGTTTTTACGATTGGCTCTGGCTGCCATTCCCCCGTACCTTCACCCCCATCTTCTACAGAAGAATAGGAGTTATTCATTTTTCCATTATCATCTTCGGACGACGACTGTAGGTCTTCCCCAGAAACGGATGATGCAGATGAAGAGCTAGCATCAGTATCGTCATCATCAGATTCCTCTGAGCTGGAGATGTTGAGGTCGTTTGCGATTAGAAGAGGATCAATGTTCGTATTTATTACTACGGGCCCAACAACAACTTGCTTCTGTTTCCTCGATTTCTTTTCATCTCTTTTCTTAATCATCTGATCAATCTTCTCTTGATTATAAAGTGGACACTCTTTGCTTGTTTTCATATGACCGGGCATTCCACATCCTCCGCACTTTCTTGCCTGTCTCCTCAACATTTTCTCCGCTTTCCTTTTAGTCTCCATATTAGGAAAATACTGGTCATCCATCTCCCGTTTCCTTTTCCTCTGCTGTCTTTGCACTTTATCCATCTCCGTGTCTGCTTGATCCTTCAACTGGCTCAGCAGCATTCTGTCTTTTAACTTCTGCTCCTTCTTCTCTCTTCTTTCAGCTTGATAGAGAAACTTCTTGATGAAATCCTCCGTTTTGGAGTTTCTTATTCTCAGGTAAGCTGCGATAACTACGGGATCTCGTACAATCTCTGTCCTTACAAAACTTTCGCCTTTTTCCCGAAAAGTTCTCGAGATTTTTAGGACCCTGCCTGGATTCTTCATTAAACTCGTTAAAATATCTTCACTGTTTTCCTTGCTTTTCTTCGCCAACTCCTTCTCCCTTTCAAGTGCCTCCTTTCTACGAGCGATGTCTTGGTCCTTAGCTCTTATCCCACCCAACATCATTTTTTGGAGTTCCAACCTTTCCAATTCTTCTTCTTCGTGGGTCATTCTTTCAACATCTACGTCACCATTTAGAATCCGCTCAATATTTTTCCCCATCTTCTCAATATCTCTTCTGAATGCTCCTACGTGACGACCCTCTCCGCCTCCATGCTCATCATCCTCACTGTCGCCCTCCTCCTCTGAACTCAAAATCTCTTTTGAGGACAACACTTTGTTTTGTAAATCAAAAGTCCTCTGACATGACTCCCTGTAGCGCTCCTGATTCATTGTCTGGCTATGAATACTTTTCCACCTGCAGAATTTCGTCATGGCTTGATCATTTAATTCACCCTGCATCACCTTTTCAGTGCTCAGCGTCCTCAACAAATCTATTATTTCCCACCTCGATAACTTTTCAATCTCCTTATTGGGCACTCCAGCTTTTCTTAGATATTCCTTTGCAGACTTTGCTGAGAGCTTCCGCAGATCTGCATCAGTTCCACCAGTTTTCAGGGGTAGTTTTCTCGGCCGCCCACGCCCGCTATGTTGAGTTGCTGCTTGATTATCTCCAGGCCCTAGATGCATACTTGTTCCTTTCTTTGTCACACGAACGTATGAGAAGCCCTCTCCACAGCCTGTAGGATCCGCTGGTCCCGTAACTTGCAAAAGGCATTTTCCTTTCGACGCCGCAACAAATGCGGAGGTGGTATTCCAAGGGGCAGACAGCAGCTCTTCATCCAGGGCAGACTGGGAATGTTCTTGCTGCTGCTGCTTTTGTTGTTGTTGTTGCTGCTGCTGGGATTTCCCTTTTCCCCCATGGCTTTTATTGTTTTTCTCGTCAGCTACTGCGTCCAACAGCCCCTTCGACTTACGACCTTTTCTTCCGTCTAAGCAAATAACCTCATCTTGCCCCCTTTCCGGTAAGGATAGCATGGTGTCTAGCCCCGCATCCCGGAAACGTTGTTCAGTTGCCAAAAGACTGTAGTATGCACACACTTGCTCGGGATTTATCATTTCCGAAAGTTCCTCCTCCGAAGGCAGAGGGAACCCTGATTTCATAACCATCCATGTCGTATTTCGGATTCGTTGTAGTTCGGAACTGTTTTTCAGCATTGACCTGATGGTGACTTCTGCCAGAGTGGGGAAATGCTGAGCGATGTCATCCATTTTTATTCTAGGAGTAATTTTACAACTGGAAGAGGGCTTGCTGGCTAAAGAGGACTCCTCCTCTGGTGGCAAGCAAGCTTTATAATTCCGATACACAAAAACTTGTAGAAAATCCTTCAAAAAATTCTTGAGTTTGGCAGAATTGGGTTCTGGCACTTCGACAAGAGGGCATTGCTGGCCAGCAACGAAGAGGCCAGTCAAGTCACGAATCATATAACCGCTGTTTTTTGATCTAATTACTAAAAAATCTGTAACTGGAACTTCGTGCCAGTAGACAGGTGCCCGGTAAAGATTATTTCTTATCGCAGTCAGCACTCGTCCACTTTCCAATGTGCCCAAGAAGGGAAATGATGACGTGGAACCGGAAACATAGCTCAGCTCTCCAAATGGATGCTCCCGGGATGGTTCATACTTATCTTCTTTTAAAGATCGGCGCTTGTAGTAATTCACGATTTCAGAACACATTCCAACTTGACTGAGAAGGGGTGGGAACTCTTCGCAGTTCTCCACAAGAAGTATTTCGCCATCTCGGCCAGACAAGTCAATGGGCTGATCAAATATTACTGGAAGACCTTGGGACAGTTGTTTGGCTCGTTGCACAGCTTTCTGACGAATTCTTTTAGCAAGGGATGTGATCAAGTAGCCCTTGACAGCATCGAAAGGCAACGAGGGATTCTTAAACACAGTCAGCTTGGGCCGGTGAAAGTTTCTAAGTTGCTCCACAGACAAATGGGTTTGAATAAAAGGCGTAATGAACTCTTTTATGAGGCGGGAGTGACGAAAATTAGAAATTGAAAGGTTACTAGTATTGATGAGGGAGTCTTTAGGGAGATAATACTGATCATTCGAAATATTCAAATTAGAAATCCAAATGGAAGGGAGCTGCTGTTGATTGTGACTTGCGGCAAGTTTTTTAGCTTCTGACTGCTCCTTTTTCCAGTTCCCCCAGGGAATGAACCCAGTTTTCCCCAAAATCAGTTTACTCTTCAGCGTGTGAGGTTGGGCTACTACTGCCCTTTTCGAGGAGGATGAGGTGCCGCCCAAGGGTACAAGTTGTTGGCTGTCTGGCGTTTCTTTTGGAGGAATATCTTTTGGCATTTCGAAAACAATATCTTCATCAGTGACATCAAACACTGGAAGCTTTGGCTGAGGAAACTGGTCCTTAAATTCGACTGCATTCCAAATAACTTCGGATTCCCACGAGCCTTCAGCTAGTTCTTCGTTTTCGTAAGATAATAAGGATTTGAATCCATTTGAAGCAATATTTGGGGCAGATGACGCGGAGGTCCTGTTACTTTGGGAGGGTATCCATCCACATCGTCTCTCCATCTGCTTTACTCTGTAAGATGAAGGGTCATTGCCATTTGTTGAGGATGTATCCCAAAGAATGTCCTTTTCCCACTGAAGTTGAGTGACGAGAGAGTAGTTGTCTTCATCACCATCATGCTTAGTATCCGGGGAGGAAAGAGAGCCGAAGTTTTTATAGTAGTAAGCGGCCTCGTCGTCGTCTTGCTGAAGTGCTTGTGTAAGTGTATTTACAGCTTGTACTTCTTCCACTTGAGAGACCAGCATTTTTAAACGCCTTTCCCCGAAATCAGCACTGTTTGATACGACCATTGACATTGGAGGTGGTTCATGGAATTGCGTGTAAAATGGCTTTGAAATGGGTGCACCGTCACAGTGATCTTCAGAAAAAAAGTCATTCTCTTTATCATATCCACCTTGAAAACCAATTAAATTAAACATTAAGTAATTTTTTTTAACTCAATTTTATTTTTAGTGTAACAGTTTTTCGCAATACTAATTATTAATAATTACCTTCATTAAAATCGCGTTCCCCAACTGATGATGGTAGTATAGACTCGATTGCTAAAGTCAAGAGATCATCTTCTTCACCTGCACCTGGACCTTCAGCTTGTGATGAAAGCACCATCTCATTTCCCCATAGCTCTCCTTCCTGTGCATCCTTCCGGTAATTAAGAACGATGCTATAATCTAAGTGGTCACAGTCTTCGGGAATGCCAAGTTGGTCGTAAATGTGCTTCGCAGGTCCATCCCTCCAAATAGCAGAGTCTCTCGTAATAACTTCGTCACTGCAGCCGCTGCTTGAGGCGCATCCATCTTCATCCATCATATCCACTATCCAGCTTACTTCACTTCATGAGAATTTCTGTGTCCTGAAATTAATTCAATTAAATTCCACAAACAACATGAGAATGAAACTTCAAGATTAGTTTAACCGAATTCAATGCAGGTAAGAACAAACGCATATTCTTTCAATTTGTAAAAGTCTTTTACTAAAAGACAACACATATTTTCAATGTACACAGCTTATTATTATTATTACCTATTTACAAACTGAACTTGAACATAAATCAATGCACGTTACCTGATCGAACAGAGTTAGCTTTCGCAACAATTACAAGCAAGCCGCAACACTCTGCAAACTACGAATTACTTTAATAACCCAAATTGATCACTTTTCACAGTGTCACAGTTCTGCCGCAATGATTAACACCCTATCTTCCTTATAATTTTTATTGGTGTCGCTATTTTTCAATCAAAGTTTCCTGACGATACCAAAATTCAATCTGGATCTAGCGAGTTGATTGAACAATGGATAATTTAAATTTTGAATATTTGAATAGTAGCGCAGTAGGTCAAAAGTTAAAATCTATGCATAAACTAAATCCGTAAAGGCCATGAAGAATGCACAATGCCATTCCCCACAGGACAAAGCAGAAGGCGAAAGAATAGTCAAAGTCAAAATCATTAAAACTACTGGCATCTGTAGCAGATGGATATTTCAACCAAGGCAAAGCCATTATACTAAAAAAAATATTCAGTTCTAGTTTCTTGAGTCACAGTTTAAAATATGGTTATGCTGCTACTCGTACGCTAATTACAAAATTTTGACAACAATGCTCTCATTATTACGATTTCAAAGAAACGTTCGATTGTTTTCGTTTCTCAGAATTTAGGGGAAAACACTGAAAACAGGTGAGGTAAGACGCGACTGAAGCATTTTACCCTGCATAATAATTTGCAAATGACACTGACATTAAATTCCAGGAATTTGCATACTATGCAAAATACACGTGTCCCAGATTTAAAGATGAAAGGCGAGGACCTAAAATTAGCGAATTCTCTTGCCGTACGTTTTAGCTACCTTTTACATGTTACTACATTACATGCTATGCAAAGTGTTACACCTAGTAGTTAGCATTAAAAAACCCGAGTAGTATGGAGTATGGACTATGGACTTATTATGGAGTATGCATGCATCGACTAGACTAGCAAGACAAGCGAAGCCTGAGTGGACACTTGGAAACGAAGCGTAGGACTAACTTTGATTTGGCCCATTTAATGCATCGCTGTATTCTATGGTTATCTACCTCTACTTTGTTGAGTCAACTCAAAAAGCGCGCCAGTTCTTGTTACTTGAATTGCTAGAGTAAACTCAACGTCGACTTTAGTGCAAAGTTGTACAAGAAGCAAGCTGAAGCTGAACCAATAACAGAATTAATCTAGTCATTCCACGAGTTTCTGAGTTCTGAGGTAGTGGGAAACTATTTACCTGGACTGGATCTTGGATGCCTGGTTGCCTCTGCTTCAACTTCAACCCTTTTTTGGCCTTTGCTGCTTGCTAATTAAGCACAGGTAAGGTGAGCTTAGCTTAACCAATGTTGTGTACTGAGTGAGGTGCAGGTGAGATGTAAAAATGTGAAATGAGATGACGATGACAGTTCATGTTTTTTATATAGTTTTTTATGCAGCTATATAATATTTGGTAGCAAAAGCAAAAGCATACAGCTTGTTTGGTTGTTGGAATGGAA
>JAQFZG010004862.1:0-11115 GCA_034695465.1 Entomobrya nicoleti
AGTTTGAAAGTTATAGAATTTTTGTTGTTGTTTATGAGTTCACAGTTATTTTTCATGCTATCGAAAGGGTGAATTCAGATCTTAAATATTTTAATAGTTCGTACTGGCGTTGCCGAACAAGTAATGTTCCAATTAGCCCAGTAAAATTTCGTTTTCAACAAGTTATTTGTAGGATATTTTGTAAATGACAGAGCGTTGGGAAATATAGCAACGCTGTGCACTACAATTCGAATTTTGCAGGTAATTAATTAAGAAGAGCTCAAAAGTTGCGAGTGTAAAATTTGAGTAAAATCTCTGTAAGAGGGTTTGACGTTTTAACTTTTTGTGTTTAGTAATATAAGGAATATTTTTGTAAATTTATGTTGCAAATTTTATGTTAAAACGCAAATTAATGTTGTGTTTATATTTGTGATGAGTTATCAAATAAATCTCCATTGAAGATTTCTTTCTGTTTTTGTAAACACCATGTATGTAAATCAATGAGGATTTACGTCCGAAGCAAAAATGTTTGCGAGAATATATAAATGCGTGTATTCTGTGCCGTAAACTCCCTAAAAGTACTCTATTGGTCGTTTATGCTGTTTTAAATCTTGAATATGATTTATTTAAATACAATTTTTACAAATTTTTAGTGTAACTTTTGTTTGTTATATAATTATGCATTATAATAAATCATATTTCTAGACCAAAACGCATTTAGTAATTTACTTTCCACATCTGCAAACCAGCTAATTATTTTCGCTTTTTATTTAGGTTATTTATTTAGTTAATTCTTACACATTTTTAAATATTTTTTTTTGTTTTTTAAATTGTTTAGTTGTATTAGTATATTTGTGAACTTATTGAATGTGTTTAATTATTTTTGATTGAAATTCATTTTTACATATATACTTCTGTTTAATTTTTATTGCATTAATTTTACTTTTTGTTTAGTTATTTTAAACAAATAATTTTTTAACTTGTTTTTATTGAATATTTTTTGACATCCAAAAGGACGAGAGAAATCGGCTGCACAGCTGCTCGATAATGAAAACCAGTATTTTAAAAATATCAAAACTCGCATCTTAATTAAAATGTTAATTAAATAAATCAGAATAGGCTTCAGTATAGCTAATAGTGTGTAATTAATCTAAATAGTTTAACAGTTACAATACTACAGAGACAATATTGCAATTTACTGTTGATCATTATAATATTTTAGAATTTTCAGAAAAATATATAATCTGTGTTATTAAGAAACACTGAAGTTCCATATGTTTATGCCAGAATTAGTTGCTGCTAAGGATGTGCATCTACTGTCGTGAATATAATATTGCTTAAACATTTCATTAGTGATAACAAGTTCATTAACTGATCGTCGTGAAAAGGGTAATCGTAAAACGGATTAAATTGACTGTAAACTGCCACAAATTCCAAAGTCATCATAGTCAGCTCTCTTCAAAGTACTGCAGTCAACTTGGGAATTTTTCCCGTTTACCCATGTTTTGTCTACATGCATCTGCCGTTTATGATGTTTTAGAGCTGCATTTTGAGCAAAACATTGAGAGCACAAATCACACTTAAACGATCTTTCTCCTAAGTGAGTTTTCAGATGACGTGTTAATCTATCTTTTGCAACAAAAAACTTCCCAAAAAACCCGAAATTTTTACCGGTTTGATCAAAGTGAATAAATTTCCTATGAATATCAAAATTTGATTTTCGATCCAAAAGTCTTACACGATGAGTACAACGTCTGAGTGAACTTAACATATAATAATAAATCCTAAACAAGCGGTACAAAATAAGTTGGTGGATTTCAACAATAAAAACGATTAGGGCCAGCCCCAATCCCGAAAGCCCAATCAGAAAAAGAATCAATATATTCCCTTTCATGGTAGGCTTTTCAAGTGGGATATCCGGATATTCAATATTTTCAAAAGTAAGAACAATTATGCTTTGTAACCATTCAATAATTCCGGACTGTGGAGCGGCCAAAGCACGTCGAATGACATTGAGAGGGATCATCCCTTCTACAGATATCTTTATTGCATGTGTAGCGAAAGTCTCTTGACCAATGTTTGAATAGGACCCAAGGCTTAAAAGAAGTTTTGAGTAGTATTTCGTCAGATATCGAGGTAGCAACCAAGCCGATTCTTCTGGACAGTCTTTTAACTCTTCAAATATCAAGTTTGGCTGATTGTCAAAAAAGTTTTCTTTAAATGCATTGCTCCATATCCTTGAATAACTCTCAGATGGTATTAAATTCGATTCATTAGTATCTTGAAAAATTGGATCATATCCAATGTTTCCAAATGTACTTAGGCTTTCAAATTGTTGCAAAATAACTTCTGCAAACACGGGATGCGCGAAAGCAGCTGAAATTGTCTCTATTGTTTTGTTTTTACTTATTTGATCTAGTTTTTTGGTAGCAATAAGGTTTTCGTGTCCTCTGTCATGCCCGGAATACAAAAAAGCTTCTATGTAGCCAATCACAAGTGGAAACGATTTATTTAATGGTTTGAGTTCAATTGAACCGAGAGCTCCTGTATTAACCGGATGAATATTTTGCACATCTTTGACCCAGTTTTCTGAATAAAATATGTAATAATCTAAGCTTCCTATTCTACTGTAAAGAGTAAAATTGTCTCGAAACAGTTCTTCCACATATCTGTAAGGCACGAGTTGTCTAGGTTTTATGATGTTGTAAACATTTGTGCTCTTATAAGCATTACTAAGTACAACGCCAGCTATTAGTGTTCCACCAATCATAATTCGAAACTTTGGGGACATGGTTATGCTAGTAGGAAACGGATCTCCTTGTTCCACAAATACTTTTATCAAAAAAAGCTAGCTTATGTGCCAATTTTTCTTGACTTTTAAATATATTTTCTCGAGACAAGCTCATAAAACCAAGCAAGAGAACGAAAAACGCAAGGCAAAGGCAGATCCAAATGTATTTGTCGAAAACCTTCCAAAACTCATCGAATGGAAATGCGCTATATCCTTGACTTTTACAAGTAATGAAGCTGAGTGGGGAAAGAGTATTTGTGATTTGTAATAAAACATTTGGTTCAAACAACGCATTACTATATATCCCGATTCGGTTACGAAAGGGATACTCGCCATCTTCTAAACTGGAAACGTTTCCTAAAATGTCTTTTAAAACCGATACAAAAACAAAGGCTAACCGATTTTGTATGTCATCATCGATGTGTCTTGCTAATTGGGGAGTAATAAAGTGAGCCAATTGAAATCTGTCACTTGTTTTAACTAAAGTTTTAAAATAACCAGAAACTTTTTCACAAATAACACTTCCCAACATCGGAACGAATTTCCATGTATTTTGATAGTCGTTATAAACTTTTGCAATTGAGTTCAATGTCACTCTTTTCAATTCTATTGTCACTGCCCTCCAGGGCATCAAACAATCTGGACATGGTACCAAAGCACGTAATCTTTCAATTTGGCAGTAAGAACCTATTAGATGTTTATGACTGCATGATGTCGATGCTGTCAACAGTATATCCGTGGCCATTCCAAAATGCAAGCCGGTTATAGATGAGGAATCCACGTAGTGTTCTCTCTTTCTCATGATCCAATCAGAAAGTTTATTAAATTTGTAAAAGTATGCTTCGTCAGAGCTAACGAAAATGTTTATATGTGGGACCAAACTTGGCGGGAAATCGAATGTTGAGTATTCTGTGTAATCAAATATACTGGTAAGCATTTCTGTTAGCAGGGCATGATTTGGCATGAACAAGTCCACTTGGATTTGACACTGCCAGGGTTTCGATGTCCGAACGAACTCACTTTTATTTAAATAAACACATAAACCACTGTTGACATAATTAAGGCCTATATAAATTGGAACAAAGAGTTGAGATATGTGGCATTGCTGGAAAAGATATAAATTATTAGGAATTATCAAACTTCCACTTTCAATGACATTGTAATTTGGTGGTGCCCAGATTAGTTCAATGGACAAATCGTTGGAATTCCCTAAATAATGTGTATGCAACGCCAAGCCGAATTGTCGGAGCACAATTGGTGTATTAACTGGTAAAATCAAGTCTACTCCTTGGAAATTATTCGCCACAATTAGGCACCTTTCAGCTTCAAACTTTTCCAAAAGTGCAGCCAAATTAATCGAGAAGTATTTTGAACGTACGAAATTTTCTCTGAACTGTTGAAAGAGGCCTTGTAATACATTTTCACGTGTAGCATTATACCAATTGAGTGCATTGTAGTCAGCGTAATGACGAAATGTCTGCTGAAAAGTGTTGGGATCCAAGTTATCCAGGGATGTGATATTCATAAAAAAGTGCTTAACGGTCTCGTTTGGGTCGGTTGCATGTGACTGAAAATATGTCAGACTAAAAACCATGCTAAAAAGATGCATTTTGAATAGTACAAAGTTCGCACTACAAATCTGTCTGTTTTTATTGTTGAAAATATGTTTACTGTTTAAACATTGGGATTTTTTATGGTTTTGACGAGCTACAAGCGTCTCATCCCGCCACACCCATGGTTTGGAAGGTGTCAATATCCTTTGGTTGTTGACCCATCTGTCGAATATTTTGAGACCCAAATATTTTGTTGTAGACGTACACTGGTTGTGTAAGTTTTTAATTTGTTTAGTGTCGAGCTACGTCGTATAATATTATAATAATATAACTGAGAATAATTTAAATAATTTAGTTAACACACTTAGTTGGTAATCCACGTACCTGAAGTTATTTGTTCACGGAGTTAGTATATACATTTTTTTGTACTGAATTAATTGGGTCATATCCATTTGTAAGCTTCATATTAAAGTAACACAACGCTAAATTTAATATTCTAATATTATACCCATAATATGTTATAGTCCAAACGTTGGTTATGTATTTATGTATGTGCCTAAATTAGTTTGCTAGAAGTATATTCTCCATAGATTCGGTAAACAAGTTTGTTTTGTTGTTTTGTACTAGAGTAGTGGGTCATCCTTATATGTAAGCTTTTAGATCTTTAAGATTTATATTCGGAAATGCTAATGTAATACACTAGTTTCTTCTTGCCCATAGGGTTATGTGGCTTGGGGCGTGGTTTAATTAGTAAAGAGATTTATGTAAGTTGTTTTCAGTACAATTACAAGGTACCTTTTGGTTGGTTGGCATTTGCACAGCTTATGAAACAGATCCCCTCCTTCGTCTGGGGTTCTACTTTCGCAAATTAAACATCTAATATATAAATTAGCGTAAAGTGTTTTCTCAGGATTGCACAACTATGAAATACTTTTTTTTTCAGGTTTCAGGTACTTTTATAAAACATTACATAAATCTCTTTACTAATTAATTCACTTACAAGCCATAACCTACGAGCTCAACGAATCTGTAGTATCTCGAGTTGTAGTGTTTCATATTAATACTGCTCTGTCCGACATAACGGCGAATATATAACACAGTTCTCCGTATAAAAGGGGATTTGAAAAACAAAAAATATAAAAATTTACTCAGTTTTGAAAATTAATAATGCAGTTATTATTTATTGTGGGAATTTTAAGGGTAATTAAAAGATTTTAAGAAACATTAGTGTTACTATAGTAACTAGCCCGGTGAACCAAATTTAATTTCGTTTTATAATTGTTAAATCTGCATTCATTGGAGCTGAAATACAGTTTATCCTTATGCGGTTTTATTTTTTAGAATTGAAATTTTAGCTCCGTGCTTAATATTTATTACCAAAGTGATCTTTGATATCACAAAATATAGTTAACATATGTTTAAGACGCCGTTGCAAGTGGGATTGAAAGTGGTTTTTTAACTCAGTTATCTTTGGCAATAAAAATTAATAATTTTACCCAGAAACATCTCGTGCCTGGAATTTTTGATACGAATATTATGCTTCGGATGCAGCATAAAATATTGTGGAAATAGCTAATTCCCAAGCTGCTGCAAATATTGTTCTTCAGTGTTTAGTTTAAAGTCTTACTGAACTGTTTTTAAAATCTTAATGTGAATTTGGGGTGAAGTGTTAGGTTTAAACACTTCAAGCAAACCATTAAACATCTTTATAAGCTTATATGGAAAACTTTGGGTCATGCTTTTCGAATTATTTTAGTGTCTATTTGAACCACTTAATTCAAAATATTTAAGCAGTTGCCACTTTGTCAACATCAAAAATCAAGTTGACCGATTCCAGCATATTCCCATAAATTGTTTGAGTGTCAACTTAGTAATATACAAAATGTATCTTATAACCATGGTTTTAAGTCTGACACTTGTGCAGAGATATGCTTCTGTAACAAACGAGACCGTAAATACAACGGCTAAGTTCTTTATCAATGTCACATCTTTGGATAATTTAGATCCCGAGAACTTTATGCAAGAATTTCGTCATTATGCTGACTCCAATGAACTTAATTGGAATAAATACGATCGTGAAGATTTAATACAAACTTTTTTTCAACAGTTCAAAGAAAATTTTGTAAGCTCAAAGTACTTTTCCACTACAAATTTAAATATAATTTTGGAAAAATTTAGAAACGACAGGTGCCTAATCGTTGCAAATAATTTCCAAGGAGTAGATTTCGGTTCACTAGGCTACATCCCAATTGTTTTGAGAAAATTTGGACTAGCCTTGCTTACCACTTATCGTGAATTTTCCAAAACCCCGTTGGATGTGGAACTAATTTGGGCACCGCCAAGTTCCAATTACACTAAAAATGGAACTGTTAGAAATCCGGAAAATAATTTGAGGTCGATACCACACCCATGTCCCAGCTCTTCACTCTTTTTTCCAACATATTTAGGGGGTTTCAAGTCAGACAACAGTGGTTTTTGTGTTTATTTAAATAGAAGTGAGTTCGTTCGGGCATCAAAACCCTGGCAATGTCAAATCCAAGTGGACTTGCTTATGCCAAATCATGCGTTGCTAACCGGATTGCTAACTAATATATTCCAATACACCGAGCCAACATTTCGCTTCCCTCCAAGTGTGGTGCCAACTATAAACATTTTCGTCAGCTCGGACGAAGCACACGTTTACAAATTTAAAAACCTTCCTGATTGGATCAATCGAAAAACGTTGTTTTTGGTGGGTTCCATTTATTGGGGTGCCGTAGCCGATTCTCACTTTAGAATGGTCACCGATATACTGTTGACAATATCGATATCATGTAGTTATGACCATTTTTGGGGGTCTCTTTGTCAAATTAAAAGAGTACTTGCTTTGATACCATGTCCACATTGTGTGTTGCCTTGGAGTGCAGTGACAATAGAATTGCAAACAATGACATTGCACACAATTGCAGCAGTGAGCAACGACTATCAAATCTCGTGGAATTCGTTTACGACGTGGGATAGTCTTATTTGTCGAAAACTTCTTGACCACTTCAAATCTTTCACAAAGAGTACCGACAAAATTCAATTGGCACAGTTAATTACTCCCAAACTAGCAAAAAATGTGGATGTTGACATACAAAATCGGTTAGCCCTTGCTTTGGCATTGTATTTAAAAGATATATTAGGAAATGCATCTTGTTTAAATGGTTATGACTATCCATTTAAAAATAAAATCTGGATATTTAGTGATGCGTTGTTTGAACCAGAGGCTCTCTTACAAATCACAAATATCCCAAGTCCGCTCAGCTTTATTACTTGTAAAAATCAAGGGTATAGCTCATTTCCATTCAATGAGTTTTGGAAGGTTTTCGACAAAAACATTTGGATTTGCATATGCCTTGCGGCTTTCGTTCTTTTGCTGAGTTTTATGACTTTGTCACGAGAAAGCATATTTAAAAGTCTAGAAAAATGCACACATAAAATACTTTTTCTGATTAAAGTCTTTTTGGAACAAGGAGATCCGTTTCCAGCGAGCATTAACATGTCACCGAAATATCGAATTGTGATTGGTGCAACACTTATGGCAGGAGTGGTACTGAGTAATGCTTATAAAAGCACAAATGTTTACAACATCATCAAACCTAGACAGCTGGTTCCTTACAGATATGTGGAAGAACTTTTTGGTGACAATTTTACAATTTACAGTAGATTAGGAAGCTTGGAATATTACATAAATGCTTACACAAAGGATTGGATCAAAGATCTACAAACTATTTATCCGGTAAAAACCGATCCTTTTTCAGTCGAAATTAAACCAGTAAATAAATGGTCTCCAAGCGTAGATGGCTCAATAGAAGCTACTTTATATTCCTGGAAGAACAGGCGCTATGAAACCTTAATTAGTACTAAACAATACGATCAAATAAGTAGGAACAAAACACTACAGACACTTTCAACCGCTATTGCATACCCGAAGTTTGTGAACCTTATTTTGGAGCCATTCAAAAGCCTTGGTACTCTTGAAGACGTTGGATACGGCCCAATATCACAAGGCTATATACCAACGCAACCATCCTTATTTGGCACCCTTGAAAATTGGGGAAGTTATGAAAACAGATGGATAAATGCATTCAGAGAAAACTTTTTTGACAATCAGCCCAAGTTGATATTTGACGAGTTAAAAGACTGTCCAGAAAACTCGGCTTGGTTGCTACCTCGATACCTTTCTAAATATTACTCAAGAGTTCTCTTAAAGGAAAGTTCCTATTCAAACATTGGAAAAGAATCATTTGCTACGCAATCAATAAGAATATCTGTAGAAGGGGTAACCCCTCTCAATGTTATAAGGCGTGCTTTGGCCGCCCCGGAGTCAGGAATTATAGAATGGCTACAAAGTTTAATTGCTTTTACTTTTGAAAATATAGAATACCCGGATATTCCAATAGAAAAGCCTACCATGAAAGGAAATATATTGGTTCTTTTTCTTATTGGGCTTTCAGGACTAGCGCTCTCCATTTTCGTTTTTGTTATTGAAATCCACCAACCCATTTTGTACCGCTTGTTTAAAATTTATTATTATCTGTTGAGTTTACTCAGACGTACTCGTCGTGTAAAAATATTCTATCAAAAACCAATTTTTGATACCCATCGGAAATTAATTCACGTTAATTGAAGGAATCAAATTGCGAGTTTTGTGGGAAGTCGTTTGTTGCAAACGTTGGTTTAACGCGACATCTCAAAAATCACACAAGAGAAAGATCATGCAAATTTTACTTGCACCCACAATGTTTTGCGAAAATAATGCTCCAAAACTTCACAAACAGCAAATGCATGCAGATATAATATTTATAATAAAATGTGTAATTGGGAAAAATTTCCAAGTGAGTGGCAGTTTACAGTCAATTTTATCCATTTTACTAATACAACTGTCACTACGTTCTATTTATGAACTTGCTAATATTAATTAATTTGTTAACCACGTTATATTTATGACAGTAAGGCCTGTCTACCTTCTTCTCATACATTTTCGAGTGCATTTTTGTTTCAACCAAAGGTGTGATGTTATCCAATCCCGATATATTTGAAGACTACATAATTGTTAGTACAAGAAACATATGTGTCTAATTCTCCACGCCACGTTTTACTAATTTTGGCAACATCTTCAAAAAGTATTACGAAATGACGCTTTTTCTACTTTTCAAAACCATGTTTTTCCTAACGACCACCTTCTTTGCAAAGAATGAGTTGATTTTACAATACGCACTATTTATCAATCCTCCTGAATTCTCAGCTTTCCAAAATGCCTAGGATTAATGTTTTTTATTGACTAAATCTAAACTTTTTAAAGGTTTAAAAATTAAAACACACCAACACATAGGAATTAGCTTATGAGATGCTTATGTATAAATGTCGCACATCATTGCGTTAATGAGAAATTAAAAGTATAACTGTGAAGTATAAGGTAAATTAAGTTTTTAGTTAATTTTATTAGTTTTTACGAAATCTTAATAAAAAACATCACTCCGAATTTGCTTACAATTTAAGTGATCTCACAATGGTTTGATGTCATGATGTAGTAAAGCTCACATCAAAGTTGACCAGCTTTGTGAAATTCATTATTGTGCATTCTAAATTGCGAACATTTGGAAAACGACATCTGACACTTGTAACACTTGTACGGTTGTTCTCCAGTATGCTCTGTTAAATGTTCTCGGAACTTATTTCTGTATAAAAACTCAGCATTACAAAATGGACAAAAGTGTAACCTTTCTTTAGTGTGTTTACAGATGTGTCTCTGTGTCTGACATAAGTAAATTTATTTGAGTAATATTTTTTCCCATCATTACAAAATACACATGTAAGCTTCAGATGAGTCCATGAAGCCAGATGACGTCGTAACTCATGGCTATTGGGAAATCGTTTAGGGCACTGGGTACACAAAAAATTCAGACTTCGTTTAGGTCCATCGTGCAGTTTTTCATTGTGATTACGTAACTCCTCTGCAGTAAAAAAGGCAATTGAGCAAGTACGACAGTGGTGTGTTCTTTCCTCTGTATGGCAACGTTGCACATGTCGAAATAGCGTACAATTTTCTGTAAAACTTTCCTCACAAATATTGCACGAGAACGGTCGTTCCCCAATGTGTACGCACAGCAGCGCACCCAGGCTTTCATCCAGGTAGGGGTCCAGAAAAAATTGGTAAACACTTATGGTGGCAAAAGTGATATAACGACTACAGAAGTTTGCATAAAACAGTAATTTATGCAGAGATAGGATACTAACTAATTAAAATAAACTAAATGTTACTCACGTATTTATTAAATCGTAGCAAACTATGGAAGAACAATCCTACGGTTGGAACGCTTAAACACAGATATTACCTCGTCCACGTCAATATTGATATTATTTTGGACATTTAAAAGCGCCAACGCAGTTAATCGTTCGTCTCCCATTGTACTCCTTACATACGTTTTTAATCGTCGGAGACACGAAAAGGATCTTTCTGCAGTTGCCACAGAAATTGGTAAAGTGCAAAGTACTTTTAAGAGATATGTATGTTGGGAAAAAATTGCGGATCGCAAGCCTGTAGCGATTCGACCGCAGTTTTCGGCAAGTCAGTTGAATTTTTCCATTTTTCTTTCCAAAGAATTTATTCTCCTTCCAGTATGTCCAGTGGGCCATTGAAATCATCTTCGTAAAAATCAAAAAGTTCTTTAGCATGGTGTTCTTCACATGCTTTAAGGGGGCAACTGCTTTGGTGCATTGGGATTAGTTGTATGCAGGAAGAAGAAATATTTGCACATGCATACTGCT
>JAQFZG010004863.1:0-11115 GCA_034695465.1 Entomobrya nicoleti
GTAACGGCCAATTAACGATTACATGCTTTGTAAATGAGGATTTTTTTATTGTACCAATCGACAGATCAGAGTATTGGCATCAAACTTTGTGGAATGACCATGGTCCAAAACTCGATAGTTTTGGAGATATGGGTGTTTAATTTTTTTGTGTTTTTGTGTTTTGTATTTTTTTTATTTGCCGGCGCAGCCGGCGCCTTTCTTAATTATCTACGTGCGTTATCTGTCACAGGTGTTTTACCTGTTTTATTTATTATGTCATCCATAAAACCAAAATTTTGAAGTGCCAACCCTCCAGGTTTCCTTAAATCATACTATTAGGTCGAATCTCCGTAATTGATTTTATTTGGCATTAACATACCTGCATCTCTATTTTAGTGCCAAGACACGGTTTCTAATATTGATTATTGATAATAATCGGTTTATAAAGGTGCCAACAATGCATATATCCATAGTTTGATAACAATTATTTAGTTTTAACATTACTGTCTCAAGTAGTTACTTAATGAAGTGATTAAAATATTAATACCACTATGGCATCTGATTTGAGACTTCACCTGCAATAATCCATACTTATTAAATAAACTGTAGGAGACGGAATAAGTTAGTGGTTCGATGAATTATACATTATGAATTATTTACTTGCTAAGTTTCGGATTTCCAGTAAATTTTATTTAAATGTTTGCCTAAGTTACTAAGTTTGCCGCGTATTCTGGTAACGCAGTAGTTCGATCTCAAAAACTGGCTTTGTATTCGGAATCTCAGTCATCAATTACCCGAATCAATTTTGAACATTTGTTATGTCTACTTAGTAAGTAAATAAACTACACATGTTCGAATTTAACTTTGATGAGAGATATCTGTATAATTGAGACACGTATTTAATTTCGAACATAACTTTAATCGTATGCAGTTCGTAAGCTTCCCCATATTTTCCAGACTTATCTTTGAGTGATCAAGTAAATGTCAAGTAAGCAAAAACACAATTGTCACAAATTATTACAAATTAGTTTTTCATCCTGATATGCTTTCAAGTTAATTTGTTTATGGCCATCTTTTAACAATACGACTCTTTTTCTGGTGTTTTGTGATTAAAAGTCCGATTTGGTTTTGTTTTAAAGATGATTGAAACGATTAACTTGTTTTTTCTAAGCTAGCAATTGAGATGATTACTACCTTAAAGTTAAGCTACACACATATTTTTGATCTATTATCGAACCCAATAAATAAAAAAATATTTTCACGTCGGCACGCGTTGTTTTTGAACGCTTAACTAATTTATTTGTTTTCCCTTTTAAAATAAAAATTTCCTTTTAGATTTTCTCTTTACAGTCATATAAGTAGTTCAGGAGAAAAAAACGTTCATTCCAACAATCCCTTTTATCTGGCTATTATATATAGAGCTTCATCATGATTACAAATTTCGTAAAGTCAAACATAATATTCCGAACTTATCTAATGAAGTATGCTTTCCTTGCATGCCATACAGAATGGGACAAAGAAGCGTCCAAGTTTGTCTCGCCTTCCATCTATTTTCAATGGAATGCCAGCCACCTCCTCTTCACGTTGGCTTGGTATCCAGTTCTGCTGACAATCCATCTTGTCAACAAATACATCACCGAACCCGACTTATTTGATAAAAACTCCGGAAAGTTCATATCATACGTGTTTGGATGGGCTGAAAATATATTAGCCTTGATGGTTCTAACAACTGGAATCTGGCTTCAAAAACGAGCAAAAACTGTCAACGAAATTCTGAACCAGTTTCTCGTTTATGATAATTCAATGACACGACTTCATCGTAACACGGGCCAACTTCCATCGCTGATCAAAGAGGGTGAAAGATATGTTCTAATTATATCTGTTTTGTGTATACTGGTACCGTTTTCGTTTGTATCTGTCCTGACATTGGATTCTGATGAAACTCACAACTTGATAAATGAAATTCTGGAGTTTGATTTGAAATGGGAATGGAAGCACGCCCCATTTCTGATCTTTATGATCTGGAGTGCGAGTAACGCGGCAAGTATCATTTTCCTTGGAATTATGTTTTCTCTGGTTTACCTGATGCCATTAATAGTAAACCTTAACTGCTTAATACCGACAGCCATTTACAATGATCGTAGTAACAACAACCAAGCTGGACAGGTGCAACAGCTCGTTAGAACCCAAGGATTTGGCATTTTAACTGAAGCAGAGTATATGCGGTTGCTTAGATTAGAAGGCATAATGAATAGGCTGTATAATCAAATTCATGAGTCATTGTTGGCCACTGTTCATCAAGTATATTGCTTGGCGATATTTGTTGTATCAGCAGTCATATTAATTAGGGCTTACGATATGATACTTGGGAGCGGAATTCTGGTAATGGCTATATTTATTGGTGGTCTTATCGTTCCGCTTTTGGTTGAGTACCAGGAGTCAAAACGATTTGGACAGGTGAGCGAAGCATCTGAAACAATATTAAAGAAATCAAAAGAATTAAGTCGTCGCGGAACAGTCTTGCATAAATTTGTGGCTAGCCGCAGAATACTGCGCTTGAGTTTAGGATATCCGTTTTATAAAATTGATCGAGACACTTTTCTTGAATTTGTCGATGAGGCAGCAAATTTTATTTTTACTTTATTAGCTTTCTAAATGTTAACAAGCTATTAAGCTTTAACTTTAGCACTAAAGCACGTTTGATTTTGCATGTAATATTTTATGTTATGTATTTCATATACCATATACTACACACTATTCAAAATCCGTTAATAAAAGAAATATTTTACAAACCATTACTTACTAATAAATATCTAATATAAGGTTTACATTTGGAAACATTTGGCAGTTGTAAAGTTTATTACTGCGGCTGCAACATTAGTATTATTGATCAATGTTAAATGTAGATGTAGTTTAAATTTTATTGCTTACTCAAATTTAAAAAGTAGAACAATTAACTCTTAGTAGTGTATCATCATTGCACGTTTATTATCACATATTATTGATATTAAAACTATTTCACAATTTTTAAGCTTTAATCCACAGTTTTTTAAAATAAAAAACATCATTATGTTTTGTTTAAAATATGTTTTTCAAGAGTTTAAAGGGCTTACAAATAAACACAAATAAATAAATATTTTTTCAATTAAAAAGGAATTAAAAATTACACATAGACGAATATATAATTAAGCAGAAGTAGTGCTCCTTTGTATTATAGGTATAAAGCTTGAATATATCATCAGGCTGTTTATAAAATACATAGTGCATTTAAATTGCTCAAATTAAAACTGACAAATTAAGAACTAATAACGATTGAATTTATACAATTATTTATTGATGTTTTAAAAATCCCATAATAAATTTAGCTTTACAGAATTTTTCTTTGAGCTATAAGTATTGTAAATTTATATGATTACAATAATCCAAAAAATATATTTTGGAACCTCCGTTGGTCCAAATTTCGGACATATTTTTTTAACAAAAGAAATGAATTGGTTCAGCTAGACCCCTTAGAGCTTAAATAAAACCAGTAAACCCGTTAGGAAATTTTTAGGTTTAGTGGCCGGCTCTGCCGGCAAGTAGATTAAGTTTAAGTTTTAAGTAGTTTAAGTTGAACAAACTTGTACAATTGGAGCGTCTTATCCATATCATCAAAAAAATAATCATTTTTAAAAAAGGCCATAATTCAAAAACTATTAAGTTTTGCACCATGGTCACTTGGCAAAGTTGGATCCCAATACAGTAATTTATCGATTGGGGCAATAATATATTTTACCAATTTAAAATGCATGTAACCGTTAATTGGTAGTTACTCCAGTAACGGTCAACCGATTTAACCCAAAATCAATAGGGTTCTTCATTGCTACTACATGTATCTGTGTACTAAGTTTCATGTTAATCGTTTGAGCCATTTGGCCAGGAGGCCAGGTCAAACTTGTGACCTTTAAGACCCTCTGGGGACCAAAGGGTTAGATCAGGTCAACTCAAACTTTGCAACACAATGTTTCTCATCAAGGTCTACATACCTACCAAATTTGAACCCATTGTTCTATGTTAAAAAATATGACCTTTGACCTATCTTTGACCTGGGTCAACCGATTTGACCCAAATTCAATAGCGTTCCTATTTGGTACTATATGAATCTGTGTACCAAGTTTCAAGTGAATCGGTTGATCCGTTCGGAAGATAGAGCGCGAACGGACAGACAGACGGACAACTTTGGTCCCCTACCCGATCCTAGAAAGTTTTATTACCTAAAACTTAATAAAGGAAAAGTTTATGTCTACAGCTAGAAAATTCCTCTTTATGTGTAAATAGTTGACTATGTTTCCCGTGTTCAGACGAATAACTTTACATCCCATTTCCTTGATAACTCATTTCTGAGTATGCGACAATTATTCTTTTACAGACATTTATCCTATTCGGATTTTTATTAACATCTGGCCTGGCCAATTAACAATTTCCGTGAAGTTTCAGAGAGATTTTGTTCAAAAGACTGGAAGGATTTTTACAAAAAATGAGTTATTGTTTTCCAAATTAAAGGCGAAACTTAATAGGATTGTTGTTCTGGGAAGTGAACGTACATACGCTTAATTCCTAAATAATTAAACAGATTTCGTTAATGGCAAAGCAAAATATACTTGACATTTTCATCCATCATATCTATCATAATCTGATTATAATGCGACCCACAATTTTCGATTTATTAAGAATCAATGTATTGCATGCATTGTAAGCAAATACATTACATACAGTTACCATGCTTACAACATTGCTAGCATACATGAAATTGTTTAAAAAATATAAGACAGTACAAAGCTACATTTTTCACGTAATAATAACTTTCTGAGAACTGTGCCCATAGTCCATCATTTTCATAATGTGAAGATCTTGCAAAAACAGCTCTATTACTTATTTCGTATCAAACTAAATGAAAAATCTCAAAAAATAAAGCACCAATACAAATAAAGACACAAACTGCCCAGAAGCAAAATATGGTTCCAATTTTGCCACCCAATTTTAACGATGCTACTGCATCATTTTCTGTGACAGATTTTTCAAATCGTATTTTTGTTGAACTTACAAATTTGACTCGATCTTGAACACGCTTTGAAACGGCTAAACCTTCATATTCTCGATACCACAAACGAAATATTCCAACAGCTATAAGTCGCTGCAAAACTTGATAAGGTTTCTTTGCATTTGGAGAAATCAAACCAATAAATGACTGCCTGTTATCATTCCACAGCTCTTTTCCAACATAGCAATCGCGTTGCTCAAGCTTTCGTTGTATTATCAAATCTTTTGCAGCAGCTGCTACATTGATAGCATAAGTCCATAAGTAAACTACCGCCTTGCTTTGCTGTAAAGCTAGTGCCTCCACGTTATAAGGTAATGGCATAACTTCCGCTTGATTAAGCATATCAACTAGTGGAGTATAGTTTGAAGCAATCGCTAGTGTTTTTACAAAATCTGCGTTATCCTGTCTTGAGTACACTAACTGGAAGTTATTCTGTCGTAAATCTTCAACGTTTTTGAATATCTGATCTTCTGGCGCTCTCACAATTAAACTGCTTACTACTCCGCTATAAAAAGTGTGAATTGTGGTACAGCATAAAGTCCACAATGTAAATAAATAGGAATATCTCAAGCCCCCTCGCTGTATTGATGCACCAGTTGAATGAGAAAGTAAAGCGGAAAAAACTGAAAGCAGTACTGGAACAAATCTTGTAGAATTCCGACATAATATTTCACTTAAAGTCAGAAGAGATACTAATATTAGAATCCAAATAGAATTTTGAAAAGGAGATGTAAAAATAGTGAATGACCATATCGATTCTTTTAATTGTTTTGGAATATCGCAATATGCAAAGTTAAAACGGTAAGTGTCTCTAGCCACGAAATAGGGACGGTCCATGTTTTTAAGTTTCCAGTAAAATAGCGGAGTTTTTTGAGCAACGTCAATGGTGTCAAGTAATGGCATTATAGTAGGAAACTGGCTGGCTTCAGCGACATTTTTAATATGAGAATTATTCGTCGTTGAGATTAATGTCGCGTTAAGAGCACTGGCTAATATGTTACTAAATATTATAATGGGGTTGATTCGACTTGGCCAGTGGTGAAAATTGCGAACTTTAGAGTACTCTTTGATTACCGTATTAAGTCGAGATTGGTTGTGGCGAAAATCGAGATAGTACAAAATCTTTGGAAACATTTTAAGTTTCATGCCGTAGACTTTATTTTAATGACGATCAAGAAAATGTAAAAGCCGTTTTTAAGAATTATTTACTCGAAAAATTTCAATACAAATGTTCTAAATAGAATAACAAAATTCAAGTCGCGCTTAGATATTGACTGATTGTATTACAATTTAGTAGTCTTAATGTTAAGTGTGATATTAGTAGTTATTTTAAACTGAGCTTTCTTTGATAGTAATTAGATAAGATAACGTTTAATTTTAGTTGGATTTTTTATTGTAAAAAATTTGCTTGCGTGTAACTGCCAATATTTTAAATTGTCTTCGTTCTTTTTTCACTTTTCGTTCATGTTATTGCACGAATGCCTGTTTTTATTATTCTTGAAAGCAACTATAAACCTCCTTATAGTAAAAAAATACAAACTTTAATTATGCTTGAACAAATAGTCTTACATCGTTCTATTGTCACTGTGTTTATTTTATAGTAGTCGTATTACGTCTATTTGAGTGTTTCTTTTTATGCTTGTACATATGTTTTATGAATTATATTGAGAGTAATGAACGATATTCAGCCAAGGACTCGTAATATACACCTTCATTTCAAACGTTTTGTTGTAATTTTGACGTATATTATTGTTCCTGTGAAAACACCATTCGACATTAGTTCTTTTCAATGTATATTTTCAAAAACTGAACGATGTACACAACATTTCAATGTCAACGTGGTCAAGTTTTTAAATTCAATAAATCACACAGACAAAATATTCGCTTAAGAATTTTGTTTATTTTTTAAATATCCATGGCTACGGTATACTTGTACATATCAACCTTCAACTAAGTCAATTTTAACTATGTTTACCGCTTTACAATACTTTCAAAGTAAAGTTTGATACTACGTATAGTAAAAGTTTCGTTAATATTGCAAAAATACATACAATTTTAATAAATACAATATACAAATTAAACAATTTAAAATTTAATATAAAGAAAAATATTTAAAATTTGATTAAGCTCTTATATTAAAGTATGCGTAATGTTCAATATAAATCCAAAACCTGCATCTTATATTTTCATAGATTGTATACAACACATTTAACCTTAAGAAAAACATAATACTGGATACACTGGATTAGAAATCTACGTACTAAATGAATACTTCAGCATACCTTTGCCTGGCTTTTAAAAATTTTAAAATCATGTTCTTTCGAATATCTAAAAAAATACAAATGTTCATTATTTTGTTGAAAACTTTCAACACGCCAGTAACACAAGCTCAGGCTTATCTTTTTAGCAATTTCAAAAGAACATTTCATTTGTAAAATATTTGACGCTTGAGTAGCACTAAAGATTCATTTTCACCCAAAACATTTCAACAAGTATGCAAACAGCACAAATACTCAAGCAAATAGTCCAAAGGCAAAATGTTGCTCCAATTTTCCCATTCATTTCAGTCAAAGGCGGAAGCACCGATACTCCATTCACTAGTTTTTCATCTAATCGTATTTTGGTCGAACAAACAAATTTAGCTCTATCCTGCACACGCTTTGATGTTGCTAACCCTTCATATTCATGCCACCAGTAACGGAATACTCCAGCAGCTACTAATTTCTGTAAAATTTTATAAACACGCCTTGCATTCGGAGGAATTACTCCAATAAACGACTGTCTATTATCATTCCACAACTCTTTCCCAACGTAACACTCTCTATACCTAAATTTAGAGTTGGTGTTTTTCTGTACTTCTTCTGAAATTAATGCTTTTGCATGAGCAGCTACATTAAAAGCATACGTCCACAAATACACAACTGCCACATTTCGTTCAAAGGCTAATATCTTAAGGTTATGTGGTTCTTGAGTAATTTTTGCGTTGCTTATCATGTTTACCAACGGACAAAAATTTGCTGCTGTCGCTAAACTCTTCACGAAGTCTAGCGACCCTTTGTCTGCATAAACTAACTTGTATTTATTTCGGTACAAAGTGGTCAAATTGTTGATAACATCATCTTCCGGAGTCCGAACAATTAAACTACTAATTGTTCCCACATAAAATGTATGAAGTATTAAACAACACGAAATCCATATTACAAATATGAGGGATTTTTCTCTTCCAACTTTATGCGTAGGTGTTCCAGTTGAAGCAGATAAGAGAGAAGAAAAATTGAGTAGAATTTCACTAATAAAATCAAAAGATTTTGCTCTAACTTGAGCAAGTTTACTAATATTCAATACAGACATGATAAGTAGAATCCAGATCCACTTGTCAAATGGAGAAGTAAAAATACAAACGGACCATAACGATTCCTTTTGCAATTTGGGAATATCAAAGTAAGCAAAATTAAATCGATAAGTTTCTCTTGCCACAAACCTTGGAACCTCATTTGTGCTGTTATGAGTTAAATAAAGTTTGAAGTAATGCGATGGAGTTTTCTGTTCCACGTCAATAGTATCAAGTGTAGGCATAATTGTAGGGAACTGGTAGTGATGGGTTTCCTTTAAAAAATTGGTGATGTAATAGTTATCCGTTTTTGCTATTAAGGTGGCATTCAAAGCTTCTGCAACAACGTTACATAATATTACAACTGGATGGCTTCTTCTAGGCCAATGATAAAAATGACGAAGTTTAGAATAATTTTGAATAACTGAGTTAAGTAATGACTGGTTGTACGAAAAATCAAGGTAATATAACATATTAGGAATTGGTTCCATTTTTGTGTGACTATTTTCAGCCTAAAAATGCACAACCAAAAACCGGTACAATTGACACTACACTAAAACTTGAAAAGTACTCGGACTAAAATTAAAGAGTAATAACGCATAAAACGAAATTATAATATTCCAATTTCTTTGTTCACAGTGAAGTGTTTAAAACAAGAAAAAGTACATTTTTCTATTCGTTCATTCAAATCGTTATTCAAATACTTCTGTATTCTTAGTTTACAAAAGACACGAGCCTTTTTTATCGCAACACTATTACATATAAAGACTCGAGTAAAAAGCAATGTACCTATCGTATTTGAACATTTATTTTAATTGACCATTCCAAAAAATTGTATTGTATTATATGAAACACGCTTGTTTGCTTTATTCTGACCTTCGCAGCAGTGTTAATTGTATTGATATTTTAGTATGGTATTAATAAATTGTTAATGTCAACGCCAAGCGGTAATAATGGAAAACTGTGAAAGCCTAACGATGCAATAAAAGTCATGCGTCATCCCAAACATTAATTTTAGAATTGTTTACATTAACTTGAGCAACTTTGCAGATTGTCAAGACAACAAATTTCAACCGACCGTAAAAATATCGTACCAAAAAGATGTGAAATTCATTTGTACTACCTCGAGTTGAAAAAAGGTTGAGAAAAGTATTTTATTTTGGCGTTGACATATTTAGTATCATTCAATGGAATTCTTGTATTGATTTGGTGGAAAAAGCTTTATTTATTTGAATTTGTATTGTCAGAATTATTCGTTTTATTTCTAGGTATGGCTTTAGCAACTGTTTGAGCAAAATATTACATTTGAATCTGATTTTCAAAGTCAACGGTGGGAACTTTGAGAAGATGTATAATTCTGAAACCACCACTCTCAATAAAGTAATCAAGTACTCGATATGGTTATAATCAAGCTATTAAAAAGCCTAGATATTTTTATACAGCTTTTAGTTGCTAGTTCTAAACAGCTTGTTTTTATTGTATTCCACTAAACTGGATAGTTGGCCGTATTTATGCTAAAACTCCTATTTATTGTAATGATGGCTTGTCAATTTGGTGCACGTTTCACGTCCTAATTCATATGTACTAAAGTTACGCTTAATTTATAACGACCATGATTAAATATGTAGCCCACATAGTATTTGAAGTCGCTTTATTTGGAAAATTTACTTAGCTAGTTAACATTTTTTTACCTTATTAAATTAAAATTTATGGACTGTGTATTTTATACATAAATTAAACCATTTCAAAGATTGAATCAATATTCATTTTCGAAAAAAATCCTGACTATATTGATTAAATAAAGTTTATAAATTGTACATGTTTTTAGGAGTGACGCATCTGTTAACAAACTTAATGATAGGTTTCTAAATACAAAAATTACCACCAATTATCTGAAATGTGTTTTCCATTTTCATGTTTTCCAGTTTTCGGGTTAATTTGTTATGACCTAAAATTGTTTACGAACATCGAAAATATGGCTACTTGTATTGGTTTTGTAACTATTAAAGTGTCTGATTTATTTTTATCATTGTAAGTCATGGAAAAACAAATTTCAGTAAGATAACTACATGCTAAATAATATAATTTTGTTAAATTGTAATACATTAAAGCAATTAATTCGTTTTTTTGCGGTGCACAATTCGGATAATCACCACTGTTGTATGTATATTACGTTTTACATCCATAATTTTGAACTAATTGTTATATTCCTATTTTTGTGTTCAGAGTTCTACTTAAAAGTCAAAAGTTTATAGGAATAGTTACAACCCAAAGGAATTAAATTCGAAGAAAACATTTTGACTGGCTTTAGAAAAACAGATTAGGATCATGATAATAAATTGGATAAAGATTGCAATGCCACATGCAAAATAAAACAATTTTGTGATTTTCAAACACAACTCAAACGATTTAGTTTGTTTTCTTCCTGATGCTTGTAATTGAGATGTGCACTATTTTTTGGAGTGTTTTTGATACAAAATTTCATGCTTGGGGAAGTATATAAAGTGGAAGTTATTTTGAACGCTTGTATCTTTTGTAGAGTTCTATTTGATGCCCATATTTACATTTACAAGTTTTCCATTTCAGACTTTAGAGATATAATAGGCAACAAAAACATATTCAAAGAGAAGATTTAGTGCGTCTTCATGTTACAGAGCTTCACTATGATTACAAATTTTGTAAAGTGCAACATAATATTCCGAACATATTTGATGAAATATGTTTT